>JAOQMS010005721.1:0-17172 GCA_027563885.1 Erythroxylum longipes
TACTCTTTACTTTAGTCTACTTTGTTGTTAAAAACTCTTAGAGAAGTAATTTGCGATTTATCTACGTAATAAGTTGTAATATTCTTCTAATAAGAAACAAAAGTTTTCTTTTCGAGATTTTATATTAAAAAAAATGATACACCATTAAACCCCCCCCCCCTTCTTGTGTATCTAGTTTCTTGAACTTAAAGTCTTTACTAACGTGTGATTTACTTCACTTTCTCCCTCTCTTGTCCCCCTCTTATTTTATTAATCGAATTGTGTCTCACTTAAGATGTTCAATTCTATTAACTACCCTCTAAAGGTCCCTAATTAAATGAAATGAAATCAATTGAGCGATCTCTCGACCTACGTAATCGCTCCACCAATTTATCTAGATATTAAGTTATCCTATGGGTGATCAATTGAATTAGCCAAGATCTCTCTTCTAACTAATCAATTAATTTGATGATTGTAAGCCTATAAGTTGCCAACTCTCGTTTCACAGTCCTACAAAAATAACCTTACTCACTCTCGATTTATTGCAAGATATAAATATAATCAACAATCATCAAAGACAACTTTCATTCAATTCAATAAAATAGGAGTTTAACAAAATAGTTCAAAAGTAATCCCTAGAACTAAATCAGCCACTCACGATCTCTATAACATCACCAGCATTCGAATATTGCATCTTACAAAGATTAGAAGAGATAAAATTGACAGAAAATTGAATAAAGAAAACTCCTTCTCTTCTTTGCTAAAATTTGGAAATTTTGTAGTGTTGATAAGCTATTTTCCTAATTGTTGTTGATAATCCTTGAATCCCCACCTTCCTCAAGACTCAAAACTTATATTTTTCACTCAAGGAGGCTCTTCTCTACAGAGGTATCACGTCCCTCTTCATTTATGGGAGTTTAATATGTTTTATAGTCCAAAAACCCTAAAGTTTAATTGAACCTCGCATAGTCTCTTGGATAAAATATCCCACGACCGTGGGAATTGATATGATTCTCACGATCATGCGATCTTGCACCAGAAGGCATCCTCTTCTCTTCTCCTTTTTAGTCTCTAGCTCAATGTCCAAGTTGCTTAATCTTCATTCCAACTTAAAATAATCAATCCTTACCCTAAATTAACATCAATCATAAAAGAACAACAATGAAGATCAAGCTAAATGAAAACATTCAAAATAAATCCTAAAATACAACAATAATTAACTATTACGCAAGAAACACATGCCAAATACTTAGAAAAACATAGGCTAATGTACAACTATCAACTTCCCCACACTTAAATTTTTGCTTATCCTCAAGCAAAATCAATACAACCAATCAATTCCATCACTTCTTTTTCACAAAGATCAAAGCATACAATCTTTTAAATTTTAGCCAACTCAAACAGTAAGTTACTACATATATCATGGCTACTTTTTCATTAGTGTACATAAGCAAATTTAACACATAGAACCATCACTTAAAGATAAGTATAGATGCAAAATGAATCTTTCTCACTGTTTCACTCATTTCTCTCAAATGTTTGATGGTTAATGTTTCGCTTAAACTTCCTGTAGGAAACTAAACTACCATAGGCTTGCTAATACACCAATTCTCCTCCATAATGATTGCACGCATAAATAGATCCAAAGGACCTATTTCGGGTTGTAATGTGGTAAGGGTTAAGGTGGGTAAAGAGGGAAAAAGGTTTAATACAAGCATTCGTAAAGTAAAAAGCAGGTGAAAAGGGATAACAAAACATAACTTCGAGATATACAAGTGTAATTATGCTAATACTCTGCACTTATTGATGCTATTTAAGTGTTCTTCCTTTTTCTTTTCTTTTCATTTTTTATTTTTTCTTAATACATGGAAGAACTATGAATAAAATAATAGCTATATACAATGTGATTCAAAACAGAAGTATCCTCAAGTCATCTCGGTAAAAATTTTCACAGCGACCCAACTAGTGTATTACTTAATACTCAACTAAGCTTATGAATGGGTAGGTTAATGGGGTTTTAGGTTTGAAAATTTTTGGTTATTTTCAAGAAACAAAAGGTTAAGGCTCAACAGGATAGCAAGGGATAATCAAAGGGTAGGTCATTTAAGGCAAGGGTTAACACAAAAAGGGCTTTAATCATCTCTATTAAGCATGCATCCAGTAGATTTAAACCAATTCAAAGCAAGTTCTGATGGTAATAACCTAAGGAAGTATCACACAATAAAGAAATATAATGACTATAGATGGAGTCATATAAGCTCAATCCTCACATTGGCTCAATTGAAAATTCATTATGCATCTCTGAACTACCTCATTGCTTAAATGTCAATTTCAGAGTAAGCTTATGTAACCAACTACTTTTCATCACTCAACATGGTTCACTTTCTACTCAAGTAGCCTAATTCGAGTTCAAGCATGCATTCAATCTAATTCCAACTAGCATGATAGAATCTCATGGCAATACTCATCACAATGATTTAAGTGCAGTTCCATTGCTTAACACAAAACAACATGATATGCCTAAACATGCATCATATTTAACAGAATGGAAATAGTGATTGACACAATGCATTTGACAACATAAGTGTCAACTCCACACACTTAAAGAACACATTGTCCTTAATGTGACAAGGTAACCAAAAAATAAAGAAAATAACATCAAACCAAAAAAAAATGACAGTAAACCAAACAAAAAAATGGCATAAAACTATAAGAAAGACATAAAACCAAACAATAGACATGAAACCAAAAAAAGAAATCAAACCAAACAAAAGACATGAAACTAAACAAAAATGACATGAAATCGAACAAAAGACATAAACACAATTTAAAAATATAAGGTAAGAAAAGCTTATAGGGATTGAGGTGGTGACAGTGTCGGCGAAGGAGCTTCAAAATTATTCCTCTGAAAGAATTTGAGGAATTTCTTCTTCAAGTAGCGTTACTCCTCGTGGACTTGCTACATTTGGGTGCCTAGCTCATTGAGTTGCGATGTCATTTGTTGCTGATTAGAGGCCATCTGGTCGAGGATTTGTTGAAATTTTTCAACCTCTACTAATGCACTCGGTTCCTCCCCCATGGCTTCTTCTTTTGGATCTAGGACTGCTTAGGATGTAAAGGGTTGGGAAGTGGTTGTATGTTTTCCCCTCCTATTCTTCACTACAGCATGCATTTGAGGACTTAGGAGTTCCATATAATAATAGAACTCCAACATCTCAAAGTGCCTCAAATAAGATATATCAAACATATTGTATTGAGTTGAACACACATTTTCCACATCAATGTTGTAAAACAAAGACAAAAGTTACAATATGAGACATGCGAAAATAAGAGCTCTTTTTATTCAAAACACTCACTATTGATCGAAAAATCCTAAAAGGCATATTGATTTTTATTTTTTGATCCATGCACCGCAGGAAAAAGAGTTATTTGGCCGAGCATTTATTACTTTTAGTTTTATTAAACAATATTAAGCACATAAATTTATGCAAAAGTAAATGCTTGGTACTACGAATTAAAGTGTTCGGTGTTTTCCTAGAGTCAAAATTTTCTTCACCTGTTAAATTTTTCCAGTAATCATCCAGGTCAAAGTCATCGTGATCATCTAAAACTTTAGTCTTTGACAAATCAAAAAGTGCACGAATAACATTATAATCTAATTTATAAACATTGCGAACTAACCTAAACCAGAAAACATCCATTTTAGGGCTATAGCAGACTGTACTGAAAAACACTATAGTCATAATAGGTTAAATAGGCACATCAGAGCGAATGAACCTATTCCAACCTATATTCGCAGCTAGTCACTCAATTTTTTGCCTCACTCCTATGATTTCTAACAATTCAAAATCAAAGTATCGAGGAGTGATCAATTCCCTATCTCTAAGGTCTCAGAAACACATACCTTTTTCCTCTGATTAAATTAGGAATGGAGCATGAAAAGCTACTGCTAAATTGTGCTTACCTTCACTGGAGACTTGAAGATGTAATTCATTGATTGATTTCCGAGCTGCCATCTTCTTTGGAACCATTGGAAGATTAAAACCTGCAAAAATAAGAAAGAGGGGTGAATTTGTTTCTTAGAAAGAGAGAAAAATCTTTCCCAAATCCTTGTATTTTTGAATGATTAATGCATGAGAAGAGTAAAGGATTCTAAGATTAATGAAAAGAGATGAAGAAAATACTAAGAATCGTGAGGAAGATGAAGGATTTTAGAGAGTAAGAGAGTGGATTTTCGTAGGTTATAAAGAAAAGGTATGAAAATTTTGAAGAATGAATGAAAGAAGAAAGGGGAGGGAAACTTAAAAATTCCCTCAGATGGGATTCCCATAATTGTAAGAATACCCATCATTCCCACGATCGTGGGATTTCTCTCCAGAATGTTTTTGGAGAGATTTCCCATTATTATGGGAATCACTCTTCCATTTCTAAACCTTCTTCTAAGCCTGGCATGCATTCTCAATGATCCCACAACCTATAAACACATCAAAATAATATTACTAACAAAAAGTTTAAAGAGAAAAATAAGTTGAAATTCAAACAAAATCCAAATAAACATCAATCAAACTCAAATAAAATATGATCATAACTGAATGAATCAAACAAATAAATAGATAAAGACAATCGAAAGAAAATGAACATGCTAAGTTAAGATCATTAGCTTGACCATTCCTCAGCATTCATAAAAGAGTGGAAGAAAGGAAAGAGACAACTTCCCTTTCCTGTGGATATGTCCGTCTATATATGGCTTGCAACGATGCGCATTGACCTTGAATATTTCTCCGTTGTCATTTTCCAGCTCCAAAGCTCCATGGGAAAACACTTAAAGAATCTTGAAGGGTCCACTCTATCTTTACTTGAGCTTCTTGGGAAATAGCTGAAGTCTTGAATTGAACAAAAGTACCAAGTCTCCACTCTTAAATTCCTTCTTGATGTGGCCATCATACCACTTTTTGTCCCTTCTTTGTATAGCTTGGAATTTTCATAAGCATCATATCTTAGTTCTTCCAACTCATCAAGGTTTCACATTCTCTTTTCTCCCGCTAACTTCCAATCCATGTTCAATTTCCTAATTCCCCAGTAGGCTCTATGCTCTACCTCCAATGGTAAGTGGCAAGCCTTACCATACATAAGTCGGTATTGTGTTGTTCCTATGGGAGTTTTGCAAGCTACTCTATAAGCTCACAACGCGTCATACAGCTTCAAAGCCTAATCTTTCATTGAAGTGCTCATTATCTTTTCCAAAATCTTTTTCAGCTCTCTATTCACTACCTCCACTTGGCCACTAGTTTGGGGGTGGTAAGGGATTGCCACTCTATGATGAACATTATATCTCTTCAAAAGGGTCTTAAATGGGTTGTTACAAAAATGACTCCCCCATCAGTTATAATTGCTCTAGGCACCCCAAATCTAGTAAAATTATTTTTAATAAAATTTTGAACCACCTTGCCATTATTAGTTGGAAACATAATAAACCTTAACTAATGTATAGGTGTTACTTGCGGAGGATGGGAATGGTCCTATGATTTCCAGACCCCACACATCAAATATCTACACCTTCATTATGTTTGAAAGTGGCATTTCATCTCTCTTTGATATATTGCCCACTCTTTTTCATTTATCGTAGTTTAGCACAAAATCTCGAGCATTCTTAAACAGGGTTGACCAATAAAATCCACGCTCCAAAATTCGTGTAATAGTCTTGTTGGCTCCATAATGCCCTGCATATAGCGAATTATGACATTGCGATAAAATTTTGAGTATTTCATCTTTAGGGACACACCTGCAAATCAACAAAAGTTTCACTTCATGTATATCAACTAATGCCCTACTAGTATTCATAAAAGGGCCACCCAAAATCAACGGACAATTCTTATCAGCCTCAAAATCCAACACAATAAAATCAACAAAAATTATAAATTTGTCCACTTTTACCAATACGTCTTCCATAACTCTTTTAATGGATTAATCTGCAAGTTCAATTAGCATGGATGTTAGCTTGACCTCTCCTAGACTAGTTTCTTGAAAATAGACAAAGGCATCACATTAATACTTGCACTTAAATCATATAAACAATTAGAAAATTCAAAATCACTAACAACACATAGAATAGTGAAACTCCTTAGATCTTGTAATTTTGAAGGCATTTGGCTTGATATGATGAAACTGCAATTTTTTGTCAAATTTACCATTTGAATGTCTTCCCAAGTGCATTTGTTTGTGAGTATATCCTTCAAAAACTTCGCATACTTGGGCATGCCCTCCAAAGCTTCCACCAATGATAAATTAATCTGTAGCTTCTTTAGTTTCTACAAAAAAATGGAAAATTGAGTGTCCACTTGATGTTGTTTCACCCTCTGTGGATATGGAATTTTAGGCTTGTATGATGATGGTGGTACATAAGGCCTTCCTTCTTCCTTTTCTTCTTCTATCTCCTTACTTTTCTCTTTTTCTTAGCTGCCCTTTTTCATACTTGGTTCTTCCATCTACTTGCCACATCGAAGTGTAATAGCTTTGGGTTGCTCTCTTGGAATGACCTTAGTATTGCTTGGTGAGCTACCTGCACTTTTAGAAAATAAAGCATTTGTAAGTTGATCTACCTGAACCTTCAAGTCATGGATTGATAAGGCATGGTTCTTCACAATCTAATCAAACTTTGCCTCCATCATCTTTTGACTCTCCTAAGCAAATATCCTCATCTGATTCTCATCTTGAGCTGCCAGTTTGAAACTAAAAATCCCTATAAACTTGTCCATTTTGCTTTCCATTAACCCAAGTTGATCTTGCTAAAATCCTGGAGGCCCTTTGATCTCGTTTGGCTACCTACATTGCTTTTACTCCAAGAAGAAATTGGATGGTTTTTTCCACCCCAGATTATAGGTATTTGAATAAGGATTGTTACCTCTCTACAGCTGGCCCAGGTAATTTACCTGTTCTGTACCAAAGGTTCCCAACTAAGCCATGGTTATTCCGCCCACATAGCTCACATTGTTGTGGTAGGGATAGCTTATCTATAGTTCTTTAAACCTCTCCTAAGCTTTATAGAGATATTCCCCATCGTTATGCTGGAAATTCGTGATTTCCTTGATGATCCTTGTCGTCTTAGTAAAAAATAAGTAGTTCGTGAGGAATGCTTGGGTAAACTGCTCCTAAGTAGTAATCTGTCCCGAATTCAGCAAGTTGTACCACGAATTGACCCAATGTTTTAACGTGAAAGAAAACAATCTCAGCTTAACTGCATCATTAGACGTTCTGTTGATCTGAAAAGTGTTACAAATCTCCAAAAAATTGGCTATGTGGGCATTTGGATCCTCGTTGGATAGCCTACAGAATTGCACATTATTCTGCAATATGTTGAGGAGTGTTGACTTAATCTCGAAATTATTGGCTTGAACTACCAGCCTCTTAACTCCTTGAGGACTGAATCTTTGCCTCATAAAGTGCATCAGTGTTCTCTCAACTCCTGCTTGCTTTCCTTCTTCATCCATATCTCTTTGTGCAAGATTTTAACGCTTCACTCTTCTTAACTATCTTTCGTGTCTCTTGATATCAGGAAAATCATCTTCACTAACTTCTATCACTCTTTGCGTACTCCTTGTGTTCATGTATATGAAATTACACGAGGAAACGTATCAAAAACTCTTAAATCAAAGTAATCTAAACTAAACAAGATGCTAAACAATCAATCCTCGACAACAGTGCTAAAAACTTGTTGATTGAATTTTGCAAAACAATATAGTTGTTTTACGCTAAAAAACCGAAAGTATACAATTCGTTACTTGTAGTTAGAAAGTGGATATCGATCCCACAGGGATTGATGCCTAGACACCACTTAATTCAGATCAAACTTTGTTTAAGAAACAAAATTGTTTAATGGAAAGAATCTGGAAAACTAAATTAAAATTGAAAGATTAACAATGAACAATAGTTAATACCAAAATGTAGAAAATTAGAATTCAAGGTTTTAATGACTAGAGATCACTTTCTCCCTATCTTGTCTCCCTCCTATTTTATTAATCGAATTGTGTCTCACCTAAGATGTTCAGTTGTATTAACTACCCTCTCTTAAGGTGTAATTAATTATCCGTAATCAAATTAAATGATGTTATTTAAGTGATCTCTTAACCTACCCAATCGCTCCACCTATTTAAGTAGATATTAAGTTATCCTATGGGTAATCAATTGAATTATCCGAGATATCTCTTCTAACTAATCAATTAATGTGATGATTGTAAGTTTATAAGTTGCCAATTCTCATTGTACAATCCTACACAAATAACCTTACTCACTCTCTCGATTTATTATCAGATATAAATATAATCAACAATCATCAAAGACAACTTTCATTCAATTCAATAAAATAGGAGTTTAACAAAATAGTTTAAAAGAAATCCCTAGAACTAAATCAGCGACTCGTGGTCTTTATAACATCACCAACATTCAAATATTTCATCTTACAAAGATTAGAATAGATAAAATTGACAGAAAATTGAATAAATAAAACTTCTTCTCTTCTTCGCCAAAATATGGAAATTTTGGTGTTGATGTGCTATTTTCCCAATTGTTGTTGATAATCCTTGAATCTCCACCTTCCTTAAGACTTAAAACTTGTATTTTTCACTCAAGGAGGCTTTTCTCTACAGATGTATCACGTCCCTCTTCATTTATGGGAGTTTAATATGTTTTGTAGTCCAGAAACCCTAAAGTTTAATTGAAGCCCACATAGTCTCTTCGACATTCCCATGATTGTGGGATTTTTCACCAGAAAGCTTCCTCTTCTCTTTTCCTTTTTAGTCTCTCGCTCAATCTCGAAGTTGATCAATCTTCATTCTTACATAAAAATAATCAATTCTTACCCTAAATTAACATCAAACATAAAAGAACAACAATGAATATCAAACTAAACAAAAACATACAAGATGAATCCTAAAATACAACAATAATCAACTATTATGAAAGTAGCACAGCAAAATACTTAGAAAAACATAGACTAATGCACAACTATCAACTATCGAAAACTTTTGCAAGATACCTCTTCGCACAATTTACCAATTTGATTTAATTCTTGTTCTATTAAATCACCTAACTATCGTTAGCCCAATTTAATTATTTTTCATTTGATTTGCCCTCTCAATTTGTCACCGAATTATGCAATTGCAAAAATTAAATCATAATAAATCCAATAAAATGTAAATAATCAAATTTCATTAAATCAAAAATAAAACCCCGAAGGTGACTTTAGAATATCATAAACATCAAAAAATCCTATCATCAACTATTATTCCAATTCTATACAATAATAAAATTGAAAATAACAGGAAATACGAAATTGAAGGGACGATAGGAGGCAGCGACGTTAGGAAACTCCTAACCTGGGAAGTACGTCGAGATAGCTTCTTCTCCTTTTCTTTCTTCCTTTTTCTTATTCTCTATCTCTCGCTAATTCACTCCAACGTTCTCTCAAAAGTGTCTGATGTAAAAGCTTCTTCTACCCCTTATTCTTATTCTTTAAATATCTTTTGTGTTCTTAGCAACCCTAGGGTTTTTTTAGGTCCAAAAGGTCTGAAAAATCCCTCGAAACTTGACATTTTTTAGTGTCTCCATGTCTTCCCGATGTACACTATGATCGCTACATTGTGGGCTACATTCGAGGCTTCTGTCAAGATTGTGGAAAGCATGCCACGATCATGGGCTATAAAACACTTAAAACATTAATAATTGAGAAACTAACACAATTCTAACCTAAACACATACTAAACGATTGAATTAACAATTAAATACATATCAAACTAAGCTCTAAAACATGATGCAATTCACACTTATCAACAAGTATATGAAGTTTCTCAATCACATATTGACACACAAACATACTTGGGAGGACAATCAGACTGTGATCTTGACAGAGAACTATAGTTCGATCATCAGAAGCATAATGCCTTCAAAACTACAAGATCCAGAGAGTTTTATAATTCCATGTGTTGTTGGAAATTTTAAATTTTATAAATTCTTATGTGATTTAAGTGTAAGTAGTAACTTAATGCCTTTGTCTATTTTCTGGAAATTAGGGCTAGGAGACATCAAGCCAACATCCATACCTATCCAACTTGTAGATCAATCCATCAAGAGGCCATTTGGGGTAGTAAAAGATGTTATGGTAAAAGTGGATAAATTTATAATTCCAGTTAATTTTGTTGTTTTGCATTTTGAAAAAGATTGGAATTCTCCTGTAACACACCACTCTTATAAAGCATATGCCCGAATGTATTGATGATTATTTGAGAACATACTCTACGAGGATGGCATGTTAAGACAATCAAAATGACTCATTACAGATTTTTGGAACATCGACGTGTCTTAAGCATACCAAAGATCATTCATGGCCCATTTCATTTACAACATATCCAAAAATAAATGTCAGTACACTTTAGAGTTCACATATACACTGTGCAATAGTTGTGGAATACAATTTCTCAATACAAATCAACTGAAGACATGTTTAGGTACAAACTGATCCCGACCATAGCTTTTGTCCAATCGCAGTGTCTATACTCTAATTAGTCTAACTAGATATCTCCTAAACTTGAAAGACAACATTGCAATTTTGATGAGTTTTGCGAACTTAGTGAGTGAACCATCCTTGATGTGCTCACTTATATCCAGCATATGGACAATTCACAGTTCATTTCATAGATGAAGCATATCATCAAACATTTCATATCACTTTACATTTCATCATGCTTAAATAATTACAATAGTATACACAATTTCACATTTTTAGTTCAGAGTAGTACAATTAATTCATTTCACTCATTCATATAACACATATCAATTTGTATATGCAAATGCACATGTGACTCACTTTCATTTTTACTTTGTTGTAACTAAGCGCCTTTTTAACTGTCCCATATATGTTGTGGATATGGGCTCATTGATAACTGTCCTGTATCTATTGTGGATACTGAGCTCATTTTAATACTGAGCCTGTGGCACTTTATACAAATTTTAAGCTTTATGCTCTTTTTCACTGGCCACTTCAGTCACAACTTCCTTTATCTGATCATGCATTTCAATATGATGCATCAAATCACAGAATATGCCGTTAATAACAATTATTCATGATGCACAATTAGTTTCATATATTCAATGGACCTAAGTCCAACATTCAACAAATTTTTTTGAGGACATGTATTTCTTTCAGATCCACATTCAACGAAGCACTTCCAATATGATCTCAATTATCAAACTCCTCAAACCATCAATGTCTAGAATTTTCACATTCACATAAATATCAGTTCAATAATGGAAACGCCTGGAGGGTGATGTTCAATCTTGTGTATCTATCTTTATTAAATACACTCATTGTACACATATTACTAATTTGATCGATCACATAAGTATTCAATTATGCACATATATATATCTGTCATGTATAATGCATGCATAAATGACTACTTCCAGGTATTTAACCTTAATTCACAAGTTTTGATCATTGTATTATTTTCACTTGGATATAACTAGTTTGCACTTAGGCTAATACCTCAAGTATACTTGTTTACGTTAATTTCATAATTCATACATTGATCAATCACATAGTTTCCAATCCTTTTTCTAGTATTATGATGATCACATATTATCCAAATTCTCATTCATTCTCACTTTTCTTATTTTTCATCTCCTTTGAATCACATTAGCATTCCTAAAAACACTTTTATTCCCATAGCACTCATAATTTTCCATATTTTGTTCCATTGATATTAACCATCCTTTCCTTATTTATAACCTCAATTAACAACCGAACATATCAAAAATTTAATCACCTATTCCAACATGAAAATAGGTTCATGTTAAGTCTAATTGCACCATTGGAAAGTACCTTACTATTAGTTGTTTCAAAAATCACTTAAAAGAAGAGGAACTCAAATCCAAGCAATTCCCACGATCGTGGAACCATCCCCGTGATCCTGGGTTATGATATCTGAAAATTCCAGCCACTTTCTTATTCCCATTTTCCATATTGAAACCTCTACATACTATATCTAACACATCTTATTCATAGTCCATCATTTCTACTTCATTTCCTAATCATTTTCACCTCCATTTCAACTCCTAAACATCCTTCAAACAAATCATACATTATTGTTCATCAATCATATAAAAATAAAACATAAACACATTCATTTTTTCATCCACGTGACAACACTCATCAACCACCATTATCACTATTAATCCATCTCTAACTATCATTATATATGCTTCTATTTAAACAAACCATAAAGATCAATAATATGCTTGTTAACTTGAAGCTTCTTCAAAATATCAAATAACCTAGCTTTCCCCACTTATATGATCATCACCATTTTAAGAAAATAGTTAGGTTTTTAGTAACAAAATGAAGAAGATAACAACGATATTAGAGTGGCTAGTGTTGAATGGTAACAAATCTCAAGGTTGTGAGCATAGGGGTGAGGGTGAGGGTGAGATGGTCATAAGATGGAGAGAACAAATGAAGAAGATGAGCATGTAACCAAATAAAAGTGAAAGAAAAGGTTGGTTGTCTTTCAATGTATAAATGTTGTGGGTTAAGGCTTGGTGAGTGTCATGACACATGTCATGACACTTGCCACACAAAAACTAAGCTATTTGTATTATTACTCAAGCTACCATATGACTCTTAATTTCTAGTCGATTAGTCTCTCAATTTCTAGTCCATTTTGCCACCAAATTTTCTATATCACATGTCAATAAATCCTAATGCCACTCGTCAATTATTTCTATTACCATATGTTAATTATTTCTACTGCCATTTATTAATTGTCTTGCCACTTAGCATTTTTCCTAGTCCAAAAATACACATCAATTCATAAATCTCTCAATCGTACAAATTAATTTGAAATTACTAATTATGATCCATCAATTCTTATCATTGGTAAACCAAAGTACAAGACATTGGAAATACACATTCATATCACATTTATTATGCTTAGACATTTATCACATTCATCTTAGTTTCATACCCTATAATATGTCAATTGAGTATAATTTATCTAATTCAAAATTAATGTGTGTATGGTAATATTCTGCATTTGAACATAATTATAATACTCATGTCATAAATATGCCAATTTTGTTCTATATACTGCCACTCATATGACTCATTAGTCTAACTCTTTAAATCTCTCAACAAATTAAGAGACGAGCTGCTACATGTCCATTGATTTTAGGTAGGCCCTTTATGAATACTAGTAGGGCATTAGTTGATATACATGAAGGAAAAATTGTTTTGAGAATTGGTGATGAACAAGTTGAGTTCAATATGACAATATCTTTGAAGAAACCGGTGAATGGAATTGCTTATATAAAGATTGATGTTATGGATGATTATATGAAGGAGGTTCAAAAGGAAATTGAAAACGAGGTTGAGAAAGTTACTGAAGTGCATAGGGATAAGAGTGTGAGTTAAGAGGAATTGTGTGAGGATGGTGAGCAAGAGAAGTTAAAAAGAGGGGATGCACCCACACCACCTTCCATTGTGAAGCTTCCCATTGTAAAACTAAAACCCTTACCTTCTCACCTGAGATACACATTTTTAGGTAAGGACCATACCTTACCAATCATCATTTCCGACCAATTGGATATTGAGCAAGAAGAGAAAGTGGTAGAGGCCATTAAAAGGAGGATGAGAGTTATGGGGTGGCAAATCTTTGATATTAGGGGGATTAGCCCCAATGTGGTGATGCATAGAATTAACCTTAAAGAAGGATGTAAGATAGTGAGGGAGAGTCAAAAAAGGTTAAACCCAAACATGCAAGAGGTTGTGAAGAAGGAAGTGGTGAAGCTTTTATATGTAGGTATTATATACCCAATATCAGATAGCGAGTGGGTGAGTCCCTCCTAAAAAGGCAGGCATGAAAGTGATAGAGAATGAAAAAGGTGAACATATTTCCATTAGGACCGTCACAGGTTGGAGAGTGTGCATTGACCATAGGAAGCTTAATTTGGCCACCAAGAAAGACCATTTTCCATTACCTTTTGTAGACCAAATGATTGATAGGGTGTCTAGCCATGCTTTTTATTATTTTCTTGATGGATATTCACGATACAATTAGGTCTTCATATACCCACAAGACTAAGAGAAAACCACTTCCACTTATCCTTATGGGACTTTTGCTTACAGGAGGATGCTTTTTGGTCTATGCAATGCACCAGCCATATTCCGAAGGTACATGATGGCCATCTTTGTAAATATGAATGAGGACTTCATTGAGGTATTTATGGATGACTGCTCTATTTTTGGAGACTCTTTTGATCATTGTTTGTTTAATTTGGATAGAGTATTACAGAGATGTGAGGGGTCTCATTTAGTCTTGAATTGGGAGAAGTGTCATTTCATAGTCCAAGAGGGAATTGTTTTGGGCCATAAGATCTCATGCATGGGGATTGAGGTAGATCGACCTAAGACTGAAGTGATTGAAAAGCTCCTAACTCCTATTAACATTAAGGGCATCTGAGCATTCCTTAGTTATGCAGGGTTCTACAGACGCTTCATTAAGGAATTTTCTCTTATTTCTAGACCATTAACTAACTTGTTAGTTAAAGATATGCCTTTTGTGTTTGATGATGATTGTTTAGATGCTTTTAATAAGCTAAAGACGACAGTTACAACAACACCTATTTTAATGTCACCAGATTGGTCACTTCCCTTCGAGATCATGTGTGATGCAAGTGACCATGCCATTGGATCTGTACTTAGATTACGAAAGGAGAAGAAGTTACATGCAATTTAATATTCCAGCAAGACCTTGACAGGAGCACAACTAAATTACAACACTACTAAGAATGAGTTGTTTACAGTGGTATTTGCATGTGAAAATTTTCGTTCTTACCTTTTAGACTCATAAGTTATTGTTTTTACAGATCATATAGCATTGTGTTATCTCTTTGCAAAGAAGGATGCCAAGGCTAGGCTTATCTGATGGGTTCTTTTGCTTCAAGAATTCAACATTGAGATTGAGGATAAGAAAGGAGCAGAAAATGTTATGGTGGACTAACTCTCGAGACTTAAAGGGGAATAAGATGAAGAAGAAGAGGAAATTGAAGAGTGTTTTCCTCACGAGGCTTTAATGATGGTAGAAAATCCTTTCTTCCTTGGTTTGCAGATATTGCCAATTATCTATCAGGTGGTATTCTTCCCTCTAATCTCTCGCATTAATAAAAGAAGTGATTCTTATTTCAGTGTTCTCGCTATATTTTTGAAGAACCTATGTTATATAAAATATATGCTTACAGTTTAATTCACAGGTGTATCCCTGAAGATGAAATACCTGAAGTTTTGACTCAGTGTCAAGGATCACTATAAAACAACATGGCTATTGCAACGAAAATCTTAGCAATACCTTTGATGTGCGCTACTATTAGCATTTGTTTGTAATGCATCGTTACCAAATATTAAGCTTTTGCGACAGCTTATTGCGAGAAGAATAAATTTGTATTTCGACCACATGACTTATTAAGATGATGTAATAAACAGTCACTATAACAGATATGTAGCTACATTATGTCACTAGTTAGTGTTGCAACAAGAATGGATAATTTGGCGCTATTATATGGGGACAATTTTGGCACCAAAATAATAGATGTTTGGTGACTCTCTGTTACTAGAAGTCTTTGTGTGACATTTACTATGACAGCACGTTGCAAAAAACGCCACATTGGAATTTTTAGTGACTATCTATCACTATATTCTAAGTCACCTTTAGTGACAATCTGTTGCAAAATAAGTTATAATGTTAGCTATTGTGACGACCCATCATAAAAAAGCGATATAGTTATTTTTAGTTACAATTTGTTGACACTCTATTACTAAACAACTTTTGATGATATTTTGTTGTGACACCAGATTGCAAAAAAAGGTTGTGCTAGTATTTCTAGTAACCATCTGTCACTATAATCCATGCTAGTATTAATGATACTATATAGCAAAATAGGTAATAGTTTCATCTATTATGACAACCCGTTAAAAAAAGTCATATAATTTATATTTTATTACAGCTTATTGCTAAAAGCCATAAGTAATAACAAAATATTACAAAAGTATTAAAATCGATTAATATAGTAACAAGTTGTTACTAAAAGGATAATAATATAATTTTTAAACATAAGAATACTTATGTGGAATTGACGACAAAACGTTTTATATTACATTATTTTTATTCTTAATTTTTTGATAAAAAATTTATTATATTTAAAACATTTACATAAAATCTCTAATTTTTTAAGCTAATTTATCTAACATTAAAGGAAAAAGTTAGAAAAATCTTATAGAATCTCTAATTTGTTTTTTTAAGCTAATTTATCTAACATTAATGGAAAAGGTTAGAAAAATCTTACTATAGAACTTGATTATAAAAGTATGAACATAGCTAGACATGGTAAATAATTGTTATAGAATAGTAAAATTAATCATTATCATTATCATTCATAGTACTAACATTATTAGGCTCATCATCATCATCATCTTCCTCCAAATTTTCTAAATCATCACCAATATCTTCACTACTGTCATCATCATCACTATCTTCATCAGAATCAAGTAGTTCAACTTCAATCGTGTTGGGTACTGGCATAATATTATCTTCAATAACATCTCTAGGGACATCTTCTCTAGTTAATTCAACAAAATCATCAACATTAATATCATGCAAAGCTGATTTCTTATGACAACTAGATTCATCTTCTTGATATGCCTCATCTTGTAATTGGTCATTAGATTCTTTCATAATCGAAAGGTTATAAAAGTTTCGAAGTTTGGTTTTCTGCACAATACTCCAATGTCGATTAAGCCCATCTGGCAAATAGCAACATTGTTCAACTTGATTTGCTAAAACAAATGGCTCATTGATTTTTGAAGCGCTTCTTATTAACACTAATGATACCATAGTTATCCTTTCTCCAACCATGATCCAAGTGATGAACATCCTACCAATCACATTTGAAAAGAACAATTCGATTTCCTCCAAGATATCGCAATTCAATAATTTCTTTCAAAACTCCATAATACTCTGGATATTCTGAATTTCCATCTGTCTTCACAATTACTCCACTATTTTGATAGATGCTACTCTCTTCACATGCTTTTATATGAAATCTATATCCATTGATGATGTATCCTTTATGAGTGATTGCATCTTTGAGAGG
>JAOQMS010005742.1:0-17170 GCA_027563885.1 Erythroxylum longipes
AAAAGAGGAAGGATTTGGTTTTAAAAATCTTGTGATTTATAATTATTGCTTTAATCATTCACATTGATATGATGCCACGTGGAGTACTGTAGTGAGTGCACGTAGCGCTCCCTTATCATAGGATATGTGTCGGAATGACCTACGGGCGTCCTGGTGCGTACCCTAGGGTAATGGGGTGTTACATAGACTCTAATGGAAGTAGAGTGTCAAGAACATATAGTTCCTTTTCTTGCTTAAAAAAGTTTTCAAGCTTTGAAACTAGTCTATTAAATTAGTTCCATTAAGCTTATTAGTATCCAAGATGCTTGTCAGAGACAAATCAATACTCATTTTATCTAACAACCAAAAATACATAAAGGAGAAAGTATTAGTTTATACTATAAAACCAAATAAAATAAGGACTTTAATAAAAATTTGGTTACTCTCGCTATTTTATTCAAAATAGTAGCCCTCACTATTAAATTAATAAATCATGAAATAATTTCCTAGTGGGCTAAGATGCCATTTGGGCCTATTTAATCTTAATTTTGCTTAACAAACAAACAAACAAACAAAATTTAAATTATTAGATAACAACTTTATCAATAACATCTTTTATGACTCCTAAATCTGTAAGGTGACAATTCTTTGCTAAAATATATCTAGTATATTATTCTATCATGAGTTTGATCTTCGAAATCATACAAATTTAGTTAAGCAGGATCAATTAATTTAAGAAAAAATATAATTGGGTTAAAGCAGCCTTAAGTTTGCTTAACAATCCTTATAATAAGTATAACTATGGTTTTATTCTTAAATAATGGTGTTTTTCAAGTAACAACTTAAGCATGCAAGTTAAAAAATTTGGAACCAATACATACTCATTCTTGAAACTTAAGTTTTCTCATAAGTCTTCTAGATCCAAATTCAATCCAAATTGGGAGCACGCAGTTTGATGTTTTAGAAAAAGACAAGCGAGTCTAATTAATTTCTATAAAACACAAAGCAAGTATATTTTGATTTAATGTTCAAAAATTAAAGTAAACTCTAATTCATTAAAACAAGGTTTCAAAACTTAATTATTATCAAATCAATAACAATCAAACAATTTAATCAAGTTATATTATTAAAGTAGGATACTACTATTAGGAAACTAATTGTGTTCCAATCAAAGACGTAATTGAAAAAAAACTTTTACAATTTCCTAATCAAATATTAATATTTTAATAACTTGAAATCAGGAATCACATAAGTTTTTTGACACAACAATATAACTTGAATTATAACTGATATGAATTGTTATCAAAACCCTTTTCGGTGTGTCAACCATGAGCTGTCTAAATGCCCTACCTTAATAATATCCACAAAATAGAGAAAAAAAAACTTAAATTTTGAGAGGAACAAGTAAGAGTGCTAGCTCCATTACGTTTATTTCTAATAAATAGAAGAAAAAACATTAGGGTTTATTTTTATTAAAATTAAATATTTTAATTATAGTTAAAAGTCCCCTTTCCTCTTTACTAGGACAAACAATACCACATCTTAACCCCTTTATACATACTGAACCTTCAGTCCTCCATCCTTCATCTCAACCTTTATCATCTCCTATTAATAAAGCTAGCTCAAAGTTTGAATCTCCTTTGACACAATCTACCACAACTCCCTTTAAGCAGTTGTGGTTACAGGTTGTAAAAGAGTCGAGCTTAAATGCTAAGCACTTTTACTCTCCTTCTAATTTACTAGAGATTATGGGATATTTGTTATGCCAATGGATATATTAAGCGAGGGTGCAATTAAGTGGAGTTCTATAATTATTAACTAATTTTATTACCCGAGAGCCTTTTCCCATTATGAAAACTTAGGCTCATAACAATTGGAAATAACTAAGATTAATAAACTCGCTTTTTAACTCTGAAGATATTTTCTTTTTTAAGTTTCACAGCCCTTAAAATGCAAAAATATTCCTTGAGAAAGGGACATAGCATATTCAAAACAAGCCACTACTACTTCAAAATTAGAGGTCAAGTTTTACTCTCGAAAATTTTAGATTCACTAATATGATAGTGTGGCTATGTGTCTATGGGATACTAATATTTGCTTAATTGATTGTATAATTATTCCATAATACTTATAGATTAATGATGTGAAATCGCTTAAGATACTCATTTTGACTCATATGTGTTTTCAGTCACAATTTGGAAGCAAAGAAGTTAAAGTGAGTCAAAAGCACAATATTTGGTCCATTTTCTAAAGATTAATATTCACTTGTCTTTATGGAGTAAGAAGAATAAAATTAGAGCAAGAAGAAAACAAATTCAATCCAAAAAAGACAATTAAGAAGCTACTAGGAGGTGAGAAAAATGACAGCACATGTTGGAAGCATAAGGAGTAAAACGACATAGTAACATAAAGGAGCAAAACGCATGTAACAACTGGAAGAGTGAAGCAAAAAATAACAGCGTAGAGACACAATAGCTGGAAGCGTGAAGCAGAAAATGGCAACACAGAGACACAACAATTGGACAAGAAATGAAAACGTAGCAGCAGATGTTGGGCATTTCATACAAGCAAAATAAAAGAAACACAAATGGCCAGGAGAAAACGTAGCATAAGGAGAGTCACGATAGAGCCAACCAAAATGCAACATTAAATGAACCAAAACGGCAGTGCACAACTAAGATGGGAAGGAGTAAACAATGACGCACAGCCACATTGGATAAAGCAAAACAAAGACATAGTGAGAAACAACAATAAGGAGTTTTTGTGTGCGTTGTTTTAGGGGTTTTAAATGAAAAAAATAGAACATACGAAAGAGGAGAATAGTAGTGAGACAGGGACTTTCAGTTAAAGTAATTTTAAGGAATAGAATAGGTGTTTTTGGGTTGAATTGAGTGTGAACATTGGGAACTTCAAGATAAAATGAAGACGGAGGCAAGCTCTCCACCATGAGAATACCTATAGAGGGGTAGCTTTTTGACACCAGTTCAACAAGGATATTGATGCCGATGATCCAATTAAGCATTCCTTTTCTTGATTTTGTTGTTTCTTTCTCTCTTATTGAATTAATTATGTTATCCTATGTGTATGGATAATTGTTCTCTTTTTATTGTTCGATTATTTATGTATGAACTCATTAGGTATTATGAAAAAATGATTTGAATGCGTTCATTTGATCATTTTATTAAAAACACGTTGCTAGAATTTCAGTATAATCAATAATTGTTATATTTGAAATTTATTTGTAACAACTAATGGTTTGTAATCATTAGGTAATATAACCTAGGTTGAATGATGCATTGTATGTGG
The DNA here is from genome assembly GCA_027563885.1 of Erythroxylum longipes. Taxonomy (NCBI): domain Eukaryota; kingdom Viridiplantae; phylum Streptophyta; class Magnoliopsida; order Malpighiales; family Erythroxylaceae; genus Erythroxylum; species Erythroxylum longipes. The sequence continues at coordinate 3,286 of JAOQMS010005742.1, forward strand.
TTATTGCCTTAATTAATCGGCTTTCCTAATTCGTAATGCTACTACCTGATTGAATCTAGAGATCGTATCCTAGGTTATTCAGTAGTTAGGTTTAATTAATGATCATATCTTAATTAAACAATAACCAAGGGAAAACTCGGGTTAATAGATTAACCTATGATTAATAGTTCAAGGAGAGGTAAAAGAACAACAATTCAATGTAACTTGTTTGATTGGGTTTTAGGTCGAGATAGAACCAACAAATTGGATTCCCAATGAATTCACCGATTTCATTCTTTTTTTATATGTTTTCTTTAAATTACTTTTGTTAATTAATTTGGCATTATTTTATTTTATTATTTAAAAAACCCAAAACCTAAACACTAACTAATTTCATTTCAACAACTTTACACACACTCTCTGGGTGATCGACCTAGACTCAGCACTACTATAGTAGTAGTCTAGTTTATTTTGATTAGCTTTACGACGCACTGCCAATTTTGGCACCGTTACCGGGAGTGAGGTGTTTTAGGTTTTTTTGTGATTTTAATTTGTTTTTTATAACTATTTGTTTGTAATTAGTTTCTTAGCATTTATTTCATGATCATTTCACCTTTTGTTTCATGTTTTTGATATAAAAAATTACATGGACTGAAGTAATTTCTTTTATAACCTGTATTCTCAATCCTGTAACTAAGGTTGGGCTGATTAACCTAACTTTAGTTATGGATGGGATAACCCACAAATTGCTTTCTTGATAGTTTGCAGGATGCATAACGATTCTTGTACAGTCCAAAAGTTTCTTATTACAACTCAGGTACACCTCTGGATGACTATATAAACAACTATAATGCTACCCATCTTTAATTTCAACAGGGTATGCAACAACAATTTCAGTAGAATACCTTGCAATTCCAACAAAATGGATGCCAATTTTAGCATGATGCAAGGTCTAGCATCCAAGATGTGGAGAGCCAACAGGATTCAGGTACATCTCTGGAAGAATTTATTAATATTACGAATGCTAATACTTTGTAACTTCAATAGAGTGTACAGCAGCAACTTTAGGAGGATATGATGCAATTTCGGTAGGAAATGAGGCATACAACATATAGATTCCATAATGTGGCAAATCAGATAGGTGTGATGGCAATGAGGATCGATTGCTTAGAGTTGTAAAACAAAGAGGACCAGTCATATCAACCTGAGGAGTACCCAAGGGACATAAGTGTGGAAACCTTATGAAGTGATGGGGAGCTTGAGAATCTCGAATGTACTACTCAAGGAATTGCTTGTATGAAAGAAGTGGAGAAAGAGCTCGAAGCAGAAAGGATACATCCTTTAGCTCAGAGGTAAATATTGAGTTCCAATTTGTTGTTAAGAATGACTCTTTACTTTTACCTAGCAGGTTAGAGAAATTGAACGAAGAAGAAAAAGGTGAAGAGACATTCGAGGTCTTTCCCGATAACATGGAATTAGTAGAGTTTGAGATTCTGAAGATAGGGCATATGCTGAATATGACTGATTATCAACCAAGACCTTATCCTGAATAACCTCATGTGTAAGTGGCTCAAATTTTACTACCTAAAGGTCATAATTTTGTTATGTAAGTAGAAAATATGGAGTCTAGCCAGCGACACTAAATAATGGCGCTTTTTGGGGGGCAACCTAATGGAAACAAATTTCTTTTCCTTTACATTTACATATTTAATTTTTATATGCATGTGTGTTTCTATGTTAGTTTGTTTCTTGCTTGTTTTTAAGTTTTCAATCAAAGTGAGAGAAAGAATAAAATAAACAAGAAAAAATAAACAAAAACAAACATTCTCTCTTTTCTGTTGCTTCTAGGACTATATAGTCATGAGTAGAGAATGAATTGAATAGATAATTTCATGGCAACCTTAGCATTTAATTTTTCTCTCGTGATTGGTCAATGTGTATTATCTTTATAAGAGTAGTGACTAGTGGTAGACAAAGTCAGTGAGATTTTGAGCCTTATTAGACTGACATATATTAATCTTATTGTCCTTTGATAATGTGTGACCTTTATGACATGCACATCCTTATTTTTGTTTTAATTTTCTATTCAAGACCACATTTTTATCACATGAATTAACATGGAGATGATTAGGCATTTTTGTTTCATTAGCTACATTAGCCAAATAGCCTACCCATTATATGATTTTCCTTTTTGATAAACCCCCTTTGAGCTCTATTAGCCTTTTATTTGTAATAACCAAATTACATTCCTTTAAACTTATCCAAATGTCTTACCTAATCTATAAAGCTAGTGGATCATTTGTGATTTTTTAGGTTGTGGATATATAAAAGTATAAGTGAGGGGGTGTATATAAGTGTGGGTTGGTTATAATGTTGGGATGCTATTTTATGTCATATCACTGGAACTCCTATGTTAATGTAGTTTCTTTTAATGTTTATTAAAAAAAGAAAAAGAAAAAGAAAAAGAAAAAGGAAAAAGAAAAAGGAAAAAGAAAAAGGAAAAAGAAAAAGAAAAGGAAAAGGAAAAGGAAAAGGAAAAAAAGAACAAATGTTTAAGTTTAAATAAAAGTATCTCAGAGGAAGTGCATATGGTTTGCAAAGTTATTTGTGATTAATGCATCCTTTTAAAGTTGTAATGAATGGCTTATTTGAGTATATTGGATATGATGTAGATGTTGTCTTGGAAGGTTCACTCTTTGTGGTTTCAATGTATTGTCATCAATTATAGGAGTGATCCTTTCAAATTGGTATCTGCTTTATGTGGTTTATGTGTGAGGGTTGAATTAAGTTGTGAAGTATAATTGTTGCATTCACCATAATTGACGGTACCCAATTTTGTATGAATGTTAACTTGTGCACTTGATAGTATATTTCGTGTTACTTTTGTTTCACTAACTTTGATGGCTTTGATGCTACTTTACCCAAATACATCTCACCTTAGCTTTATCCACATTACAACCTTGAAAAGTCCTTTGATTTGTGAATTTGCATGTGAATTTTAATGGTGGAGAAATGAAATGATATGCAAAGTTGTGCAATGTCTTGATCATGAATAGTATTGAGTGTATCGGCAAATATATTTTAGCTAAACACATTTTTCAAGTCTACAATTAGATTGCTCAAATTTTAAAGTTATTGAATTTTGATTGATCATGAGTAAAAGTTTGGAATGTTGAGTTCTTACTATGACTTTTGAAAGTCATTCATCTTTGCTTATGATTATTTATTCTTATAAAATATAGGAATTGAGTAAATGTTTTTGGGTCTATGAGCTTAATTTTGATGTTTTGCTCGAGGACAGCCAAAAGCTAAGTGTCGGGGAAATTGATATGTGCTTAATTAATTGCATAATTATTCCATAATAAGAAGCAATTAATGACATGAAATTGCTTAAGATATGCATTTTGATTCATATGTGATTTTAGGCATAAATCGGAAGCAAAGAAGTTAAAGTGAGTCAAAAGCATGATATTTGGGGCATTTTTCAAAGATTAATATTCACTTGTCTTAATGAAGTATGAAGAAGAAAATTAGAGCAAGAAGAAAACAAATTCAGTCTAAAAAAAGACAACTAAGAAGCTATTAGGACGTGAGAAAAATGACAGCACATGTTGGAAGAATGAGTAAAACGGCAAAGTAATATGAAGGAACAAAACGCATGCAACAGCTAGAAGTGCGAACCAGAAAATAGTAGCAAAAAGACACAATAGCTGGACAAGAAATTACAATGTAGTAGTAGACTTTGGGTGTTTCATGCGAGCAAAATAGTAAAAACGCAAATGGCCACGAGAAAACGTAGCGTGGGGAGAGTCACGAAAGAGCCAACCAAAGCATAACATCAAATGAACAAAAACAACAATGCATAACTAAGATGGGAAGGAGTAATCGATGATGCACAACCACATTGAACAAAGTAAAACATAGACATAATGAGAAGCAACAATAAGGGGTTTTCATGTGTTTTTTAGGGGTTTTAAATAAAAAAATCAGAATAGACAAAAGAGGAGAGTAATAACGAGAGAGGGACTTTCAGATAAAGTAATTTTAGGGAATAGAATAGGTGTTTGTGGCTTGAATCGAGTGGGAACTTTGGGAGCTTCAAGAGAGCACAAAGATAGAGGCAAGCTCTCCACTATAAGCAGACCGATGGAGGGGTAGCTTTTTGACACCGGTTCAACGAGGATATAGACGCCGGCGACCCAGTTAAGCATTCCTTTTCTTGTTTTTGTTTTTTCTTTCTCTATTATTGAATTGATTGTGTTATCTTACGTTAATTGATTTGGGTTTTGTGTATGGATAATCGTATTCTCATTATCGATTGATTATTTTCATATGAACATATTGGGTATTGTGAAAAGATGATTTGAATCTGTTCATTGGATCATTTTTATGTAAAACCATTGCAAGAATTTCAATATAATCTGTAATTGATATATTCAAAAAATTCATTTGTAGCCACTAATGGTTCGCAATCATTAGAGGTAACGTAACGTAGGTTAAATGACGCATCGTATGTGGTTATTTCCTTGATTAATTGGTTTTCCTAGTTCGTAATGCTACTACCCAATTGAATCTAAAGATTGTATACTAATTTGTTTGGTAGTTAGGTTTAATTAACGATCGTATCTTAATTAAACAATACCTAAGGGAAAACTTAGGTTAATAGATTAACCTATGATTAATAGTTCAAGTAGAGGTAAAAGAGCAAAAATTCAATGAAATGTGTTTGATTAGGGTTTAGGCTGAGATAGAATCAACGAACTGGATTCCCAACAAATTCTCCGCTTTTATTTTTTATATTTTTCTTTAAATTACTCTTTTTAATTAATTTAGCATTATTTTATTTTCTTATTTTAAAATAAAACCCCCCTCAAAACCTTAACACTGATTAATTTCATTTTAACAACTTTACATACACTCTTTGTGGGATTGACCTAAACTCACCATTGCTATGGTAGTAGTTTAGTTTATTTTAACTAATGTTATGATACACTACCAGACACTTTTAGAATATTGGACTAAAATTGGTCTTAATTACATTGCTAATTTTGTGGGAAAGCCTATATTTCTATATGAAGCTACAGTTGAGATTAAGCACATAAATTTTACTAGAGTATATTGAAAGATCTATCATTTGAAATTCCTATACTAAGACTTAATGATAGCTTTGAACTATTTAAAGACATGCTAGAAGTGTCAAACTTATGGAAGCTTAAAACATTACAACCCCCCAAAGACATGGAGACCCATATGAAGAGTTTTTAGAACAGGAGCCTATTATGAGTTAACGGACATTAACAACAACATTGAAATAGAAAACCACAAGAGAAAGTCAATTGAATACAATGGTAGAAGCTAGTGAAACATCATAAATGTAACCCAAACTATAGATAAACAAGGTAAAGAAGCAAATAAAAAATTTGACAACATGATAACTTTTGCTCAGCAAATTGACTTTGTATACAATACCTAAATGAATAATGAAAAAAGTATGACATCTAGCAGTAACATAGTTATCGATGTGGAAACAATAGAAGAATGTCATAAGATTCAAGCTAATGAAGTGCAAAAGGATGATTTCAAGATTCAACCTAAAATAAAGTCCAACAAGAAGAAGAAAACCTTTTCTTTTATTATTGGAACATGAAAATAGTTGTTTAGAATGTGAGGAGGATCAATTGCCCTTAAAATTACTAACAATTAAGAACTTTTTACTTGATAATAAAACATATGTTTTTGGTATTTTGGAAACCAGACTAAAAAAGGAGATATGTGATTTTCTTAACATCCTTCAAATAAAAGAAGAATGCTCACAAATCACTCAAAAGATTACTATGGGAGAATAGTGGTCTTATATGAAGTAGGAAATGTGGAGGTACTTGATATAATGGTCAAAAATAAGTGAATTCATCTAAATCTCAAGTTGTTAAGGAGAATCAATTTGTACTCACAACAATGGTTTATGCTTTTAATCTCAATTTCTAGAGAATGACTTTATGGAATAAGCTAACGGATTTGTAGGCCACAGTTAATCAACCATGGCTTATTATGGGGGAACTCTAGCTCAATGTTATATCCTAATAACATAGAAGTTAAATATTCCTGTAGAAATTATTATGACAATCTATAACTTTTTATCATGGATATGCAAGTTATGTATCTTCCATTGGGAGGCAAATTCTACATACGAAGCAATAAGAAAAAAGAGTACTATTTTTAAAGGAAAAGGTATATGTATGGCTAATTTGGAGGGTTTTAATTTTTCCCAAATTCCATATCAATATTTCTTAATCCACTATGATATGATCATTCTCTAGTTTTTTTCCCCATCTAAAGGATCAAAATGATTCAATTAGCCATTCAAGTTAAAATTATATTATTTAAATGGATGGATTGATTAAATCCATCCAGAGAGGACTTAACATGGATATAGATGGAACCAAATGATAGGTGTAAATTGTAGCATGTTTTGATAGATTTTTAAAATGTTCTTTTGAATATTTCTTAGATGATTATCATGTATATAGGCCTAGAATTATATTATTATTACTATTTGTTTATATTCTAAGTGCTTGTGAGGTTTCAAACATGATTTGAATTTGAATTTTATATTTGAAGAGGTCTATGATGTGTGTTTGAGTGTAAGGAAATAGGAAATTAAAGAAAAGAGAAGAATTGAAAGTACAGAAGTAGGTCATGATCATGACTTGCATGTCACGGTCTTGACAGAAAACACAGACAACAATTCAAATGAATTTAAGTTTTTCCAACACGCGATTCTTTTTGTAATTTTAACATTTTGGGGTCGTTTTTATAACCAAATTAAGTTGATAAAACCTAAAAAGAACTTTAGAAGCCTCAAGAACTATATAAGAACATTAAACACTTAAAAAAGAGCAACCACAATCTTGCATTCTTGGATTAAAGAAGGAGCATCAAGGAGAGCATTAAAGATTTCCAGATTTTAAGTTCAAGTTCTTCTTTCTCTCTTCTTGTTATTTTCATTAAAATTTATATATGGACTATATTTGATGATGTTCTTCACATTTATTATTCTCTAAATTTCCAAATTACAGTTTGTTCTTGAATTATTTTGTGACTTTGATTTCAATTGGTTCAATACAGTTTATATGTTTTGTTAATGGTGCATTTTATACTTTGGCAATAAACTGAAAGAGTGCATCAAAAGTAATCCAATTAATTTGTGAAACAAGAGGTGGTAGATTAATATGTCACATGATTAATAAATCAACCATCATTAGAAGAGAGATCTTGTGTGAGAACTAGGTTTATTTGATAGATCACGTCAGAACAAATTGAAATTGTTAGGGAAAGAGTTGTCAATTGAGAGATTACTATTATGTAATTTCCAGATTCAGTTAGGTTAATTGATTAGATCTTGAGAAAGAGTAGTCAATCCCTAACAAGATCTAGAATCAACACATAATTGAATCAATAGGGTTAAAAGAACAAAATAAAGATAGAATAAATAATAAGCTTCGTCCTTGATTTTCCTCACATATTTGTGGTAGCTCATTTGTTATTTGATTGTTTGCTTGATTTAATTCTTTTAATTTTACGTTATTGTTTTATTAAAATCATCTTTTATTTCCTTAGATAAAGTAAGTTCATTTAGTTTTAACAATTTCCTCATAGGATCGACACCTTTGATACTACAAGTTATGATCCGTATACATACAGATGTTGGGGGTTCTATTAGAGGCAAAACTTGCTAAACAAGTTTTTGGTGCCATTGTTAGGGAATTAGTTTAGAAAATTTTGAATTCCTTTGTTTTAAGGAATTATTACCCTTTGTTATGATAGTGGCACCCAATTATAAGAAATTAAAAAAATAAAAAAGGGAAGGAAGTTGGGGCGTAAAGTATAAGACGCATCAATTTGGACATCACGAGGAAACAATAAAGAATCCAAAAAGTTAAATTCCAAGAAGAGATAGAAAGAATAATAATGGAGGAAATACATCATGGGGAGCAAATGGGCACAATTTGGTCAGGGAAGTAATCATCCTTATTTGAACACTTACAATATGGGGTGGCAGAACCAAACGAATTTCTTTTTGTCTAATAATACAAGAACTCAAATGGGAATTCAAGGCTCACCAGGATTTCAGCAAGATGAGTCTAGTTCATGGGATTCAAAATTGAAAAAAAAATCATAGACAAGATCATAAGTATGGATGAGGCCCAGAAGAGGCAAAAAGGGAAGTTCAAAGAAGTACTGGAAGATCTTGCCTTTTCTATTCACAACATAGAGGTTCAAATGGGCTAACTCACCAAAGAATTTTGAAAGAGAAGTGTGGAAAGCTTTCTGAGCAATATGGAAGTAAATCTAAGAGAGCAATTTAAGGCTATCACATTTAGGAGTGTGGAAAAAAGCTAGAAGAACTAGTGGAAAAACAAGTTTTCCCTACCTTATAGAAGACCAAAAGAAGACGAAAGAGGATGAAGAAAATAATAAAGACCCTTCATAGATTCCTCCTTTGCCTTTTCCATCGAAAATACCATCCCACAAAGACTTCAGAAGAATGAATCAGATGTGACATTTATAAAATTCGTTGAAAAGCTAAAGAAATGGTAAATTTACTTATCTTTTATGGAAGTGTTGAAACGCATGCCCAAGTATGCGAAGTCCCTTAAAGACATATTATTTGTCAAGCAAACTTGGGAAAATAATCAAATGGTATCCATGATGGAAACCTCCATCTCCTTAATTACTAACCATATTCCCTCACAGTTGATAGATCTAGGGAGCTTTACAATACCCTATTTAGTTGGTAATTTAGAGATTTCAAAATGTTTATGTGACTTAGGTGCAAGTATAAACCTTATGCCTTTGTCAATTTTTAGGAAATTAGGGCTAAGAGATAGGAAGCCAACATCTATGCGTATTCAGTTGGTAGATCAGTTGATAAAGAAACCATTTGGGTGGTGGAGGATGCACCTGGGAAAGTAGACAAGCTTATCATTCTTGTGGATTTTGTGGTGTTAGACTTTCAAGAGCATCAAAATTGTCCACTAATCTTTGGTTTACAATTTTTAACCACCGGAAAAGCTTTGGTAGATGTCCAACCTCATCCTTCGGATTGGAGATGAACAAGTGAGATTTAAAATGAATAAGGTATTAAATAATTTGAAGGAGGGAGATCATTCTTAAGAATTGATAAAGTCAAATCTTTAAAGGAGCAAGAGGAAGAAGAACAAATGACAATAAAGATTGAGTTTGAAGAATATAAGTCTCTGTTTAAGAAAATAAAGAAGAAGAGAGTGAAGAACAGAAGATACAGGACATAGAGGTGATGAACATACAAAAGTCTCTATTCATGAGGTGAAAGAACAAGAGGAGAGGGGTGATTGAGGAAGAATAAGAACAACTCACCCTTTTACAGGACAAACTATTGGATTCAATAGAAGATTTAGGGAGTTTTGTTATTCCTTACTTTATTGATAGTTTCTTAGTAATTAGGATTTATTTTATTTTATTTTTTATATTTATTTTTTAGGGAGTGAATTGCTGGAACTCATGGCCGAAATTTTCCCCAAATTCCTTCACTAACACCATCACCACCTCAATCTCCATGACGGGTTTATGCTCTAGCCCTTATCTTTTTCTTTTTTTTTTATTTCTTTCTTTCATTCTGTTTCATTCCCTTTTACGTATTGTTTGTTTTTCTCACATTGAGGACAATGTGTGGTCCAAGTGTGGGGAGGTTTGCATTTGTCATCATGAATATGAATTTTGTATGTCATGTTGTTATTTTTTTTTTTGTTTAGTTTGACATTGTATGAATTGTGTGGATGTGTCAATGGCTATGACTTGAGGGAATCAGTTAAGCTTTAAATATAGTCTTTTAAGTTGTAAAAACTTATTAGCTTATGAAAGTTGTGTTCTAAGTATCTTTAGTTGAATATGCATGTTAATGAGGATATGAAGTTAGTTCATTCACCTTAGGAAATTTGTTACATACATTTATAATTATAAGTCAATTGAATAAGTGGCATCACTAGTAACCTTTTATAAGGGCGATTAGTTAAAAGAAATGAGGTAGGCTGTATGAAATGTGATAAAAAAGTAAAATTCAAGGGTATGTTTCTTTAATAAATAACTATTTCACTAGCCTTCGGGTTATGAATAGAGCTAGTAGCCAGTTGAGAATGTGATACAGTTGAGTAACTAGGGGACATTCATAAAAAATATTTGCGTTCGCATCAAGAGGCTAGTATGACATTCCAATCAAGCCTTTTAACAAAATGTGGCCTAGTTAAGTAACCGGGGGACATTCATCACAAATGTTTTCCTTCAAGTCAAAAGACTAAGCCAATGTTAAAGAAAATGAACAAAATGGTGTTTTGATAAATAAATCCTACAGATATTTGAAAATAGAAAAAAATTTCGTAAAGGGATACTTAGTGATAGTTATAATTTTCTTTGATTACTAATTAGCAATGTATATATACAAGTGTTTTAGGTGAATGAATATGATGTTAATGTCTTGATTTGTCTGTATATTCAATCCAAAGTGCTTAACAATAAATTTCATAGGTTAATATGTTGAAACGACTTGAATCATTGTTGTTTGAGGTTAAATTGGTTTCGTCAAGTTAAACGCCATTGTATCATTAGTGTATGTTGCATAAATGTATAAGTTATTATTTGGTTTTTTTGAGTTTGTGTTTTGTTTTTGTTTTTGCTTGAGGACAAGAAAAGGTTTAAGTGTGGGGATTTTTATAAGCATAAATTATACTATGTTTTGATAGATGTTTAAGTGTGCTTTTGAGTATTTCTTAGATGATTATCATAGATATAGTCTTAGAATTATGTTATTATTAGTTTTTGTTTATCTTCTAATTGTTTGTATGGTTTTGAGCATGATTTGGATCTTAATTTTATATTTCAAGGGGTTTGTGATGTGTGTTTAAGTGTATGGAAACAGGAAATTATATAAAAAAGAATAATTGGAAGTATGGAATCAGGTCACGAGCGAGACTTGCTTTTCACGATCATGACAGAGAACGCAGAAAACAATTCCAATGAATTTTCAGGTTTTCCAGTACGTGACCTTTTTTTGTAATTTTAACATTTTGGGGATATTGTTGGAACCAAATTAAGTGGGTAAACCCTAAAAAAACCATAGAAGCCTCAAGAATTATTTAAGAACATAAAACACTTAAAAAAGAACAATCTCCATCTTGCATTCTTGGATCAAAGAAGAAGCATTAAGGAGAGCATTGGAGATTTCCATATTTTGAGTTCAAGTTCCAAATCAAGTTCTTGTTTCTCTCTTCTTATTATTCTCATTAAACTTGATTTATGGAGTGAATTTAATGATTTTTTCACGTTTATTATGTTTTAAATTTCTAGATTACAGTTTGTTCGTAAATTATTTTGTGACTTTGGTTTCAATTGATTCAATACAATTTATGTGATGTGTTAATGGTGCATTTTATACTTTGGCAATAAATAGAGAGAGTGATTCAAAAGTAATCTAATTAATTTTCACAACAAAAGTTGGTAGATTAATATGCCACACAATTAACAAATTAACCATCATTCGAAGAGAGATCTTGTGTGAGAACTTGGTTATTCCATAGATTACATCAGAACTAATTGAAATTGTTAGGGAAAGAGTTATGAATTGAGAGATTGCAATTTTGGAATTTTCAGATTCAATTATGGTTAACTGATTAGGTCTTGAGAAAGAGTAGTTAATCACTGAGAAGATCTAGAATCAACACATGTTGAATTAATAAGGGGGAGCATAATAACGATAGAAAAAAATCCTAAGCTTCATCCTTTATTTTCCTTACATATTTGTGGTAGCTCATTTTTATTTGATTATTTGTGTGACTTAATTGTTTTAACTTTTTGTTATTATTTTATCAAAATCATCTTTTATCTCCTTAGAAAAAGTTAGGTTCATTTACTTTTAACTATTTCCTTGTGGGATCGACACCTTTGATACTATAAGTTACGATCCGTATACTTGCAGATATTAGGGGTTTTATTAGAGGTAAAACTTACTCAACCCAAAATAGTTCATTTGTATGAGGAAACTTTAATACATCAAATATGAACAAAGTTTCTTATTATGAAAAAAAATTGCAATACACATGTTCTAAATACTACAAAAAATGAACCTACTAAGGCTCAAAACAATTTGCATCTCAATCGTACTAATCCTAAACTGTAAGAGAAGTAAAAAAGGCTTTATTAAGCTATACTTAGGCCTTGAATTTTAATTACTCCATTATGAAGCAAAGATAAAAAATTTTGTGGTTCACTTAAAGGGATACAAATTATAACTATTTTTATAGAAGTTTTACAGCTAGAAGTTCCTATAATATAAACATTTCTATTCAAAAGAAGGGTTCTTTGATTACCTCAGAGTATGATATATTTAGAGAAGTAGTGAATCACTTCTCTACTATTATAGGATCTCCCTCTACTACAAAATCTTCAATTCCCTTAATTCAAGAAATTATATAGTATCATCTAACTCCAATGGAAATTGCTTATCTATCTAGGCCATTCTTTCATTCAGGAATTAAGGAAGATTTCAAATCACTAAATCCATTTAAGGCTCCAGGGCCTGATAGTTTAAACATAAATTTCTTTAGGAAAATATGGCCCCAAACTGGTAAAATGGTAAAAGAATCCATATTTTGATTATAAAAGTATAGTAACTTGTAAAATTTATGTTTTCAGTGTCTTGAATACGTATGTTAATTAGGATATGAAACTTATTTTTTAACTTGTGAATTCTGTCTGTCTATATTTAGAATTATAGTCAATTGAATTGGTTAGCATTATTACTACCTTTTTATGAGAGTGATTGACTAGAAAAATGAGGTAACCTTAGAAAATTGGGTTAAAACTAGTTAAGAGTTGTGATATAGTTGAGTAACCAAAGGGCATTCACAAAATAATGTTCATCTTTACGTCAAAAGGCTAGAATGCACTCCAACCAAGCTTAATAAAAAAAAGCACGACTTAGTTAAGCACCTAGGGGACATTCATGACAAAGTGTTTGCCTTCGTGTCAAAAGACTAGGTTAATATTAAAAAATAAAAAATGGTGTTTCAATAAATAAAATGTATTGATCTTTTAAAATAGTAAAAATTTTCATGAAAGGATACTTAGTGATAGTTGCCTTTTCTAAGTGTGTTTCTAAGTGTTTCTTAGATGACTATCAAGTGTATAGGCCTAGAATTGTGTTATTGTTAATGTTTGTATGTATTCTAAGTATTTGTTCATTTTAGAGTGACAATTGGATCTTAATTTTATATTTCAAGAGGTTTTTAATGTGTTTGTAACTGTTGGAAGTAGGAAATTGAAGAATGAAGAAGATGGAGGAAGCTTGAAAGAGGTTACGATCATGCACAAGGAGTACGATTGGGACAGATATGTATGGTTTTATGACGATCATGATAAAAGAGCACAATCATGACAGAGAAGCTGAAGGATGGAGCATGATCGCGACTCCAAGCTCAGGATCATGAAAGGATGTTCCCAGGAGCGAGTTTTTTATGTTTATTTTAGTCAGGGCTATTTTTGGAACCAAACAAAGTTGGAAAACTCTAGACATAACCCTAGAAACTTAATGCACTATAGAAGGACAAGAAAAACAAAAAAAAAAGGTACCAACCATACATCAAAATGAATCAAAGTGGAATGATCAAGAAGAGAATCAGGAAATTTCAGCATTCCAAATTAAGGCTTCAATAAATTTTTTATTCTTTTACTTTAAGTTTCTCTTATTATTCTTGATGTATAATTGGATTTTTGAGATGGTTATTGTTGGGCCTTGAATTTTTTTTTTATTTTTAGTAAACATGATTTGAATGAATTTTGGTATTGTTAGATAAATTATTTTGATTAAGGTTAACTA
>JAOQMS010005780.1:0-17167 GCA_027563885.1 Erythroxylum longipes
CGTTAGTACACCTTTGGTGGGCAAAACAGCCCGTTTGCATTATCACTGGGCACCTTGGGTGGAAAAAACAGCCCATTGGCACACCCTTGGTGGGCAAAACATCTCGTTGGCATGACTTTTAGGCACCATCGGTGGGGAAAATAACCCATTCGGCTCCTTTAGTGGGAAAAACAGCCCATTGGCACATCTTGGGTGGGAAAAATAGCCAGTTAGCACATTTGGGGCAAAAAATAGCCTGTTGTGCACCTTCAATGGGCAAAAAAGCCCATTGGCACACTTTCGGTAGGAAAACAACCTGTTGGAACGGTCGCTAGGCAACTTTGGTGGGAAAAACACCCCGTTGGGTAGCTTTAGTGGGCAAAACAACCCATTAGTAGAGTCGCTAGGCACCTTTAGTGGGCAAAAGACGACATTGGCACAGTTGCTAAGGACGTTAGGTGCGAAAAACAGTCCGTTGGGCACTTTTGGTGTGAAAAACAGCCCGTTGGTTCACCTTCGTTGGGAAAAACAACACGTTGACAAGGTTTTTAGGCACTTTTAGTGGGAAAAATGGCCCGTTGGTAGGATCGTGAGGCACCTTCAATGGGAAAACAACCCATTGGAACGGTTGTTAGGCACCTTCAGTGGGCAAAACAACCTATTAGTAGGGTCGCTGGGCACTTTTGGCAGGAAAAATAGCCCGTGGCACACCATCGGTGGGCAAAGTAGTTCGTTGGCTAGGTCACCAGGCACCTTCAATGGCAAAACAGCCCATTGGGCAACTTCAGTGTGAAAAAAAGCTTTTTGTCACGGTGGGTAGACACCTTTGGTGGGAAAATAGTCTGTTGGGCATCTTTGGTGGGAAAAACAACCCGTTCGCAAACCTTCGATAAATAAAACAACCCATTAGAACACATTTGGTGGGAAAAACAGCCTGTTGGCATAGTGGCTCGGCACCTTTACTAGTAAAAAAGCCCATTGGCACAGTCTCTAGGCACCTTCAATAGGCAAAACAGCCCATTGGCACGATCATTAGGCGGCTTAGGTAGGGAAAACAGCCCATTAGCACTCCTTTGGTGGGCAAAACAGCCCGTTGGCACGATCGTTAGGGACCTTCATTAGGGAAAACAACCCGTTTGGCATCTTTAGTGGG
This sequence comes from Erythroxylum longipes, assembly GCA_027563885.1. Taxonomy (NCBI): domain Eukaryota; kingdom Viridiplantae; phylum Streptophyta; class Magnoliopsida; order Malpighiales; family Erythroxylaceae; genus Erythroxylum; species Erythroxylum longipes. The sequence continues at coordinate 1,133 of JAOQMS010005780.1, forward strand.
CAAAACAACACGTTGGCACATCTTGGGCGAGAAAAATAGCCCATTGGCACATTTAGTGCGCAAAAAAGCACATTGGTACACCTTTAATAGGCAAAAAAACTTGTTGCCACACATTAGGTGGGCAAAATAGCTCATTAATACACCTTTGGTGGGCAAAATAGCCCGTTTGCATTATCACTGGGGACCTTGGGTGGAAAAAACGGCCCATTGGCATACCTTTGGTGGCCAAAACATCTCGTTGGCACTATTGTTAGGCACCATCAGTGGGGAAAATAGCCCATTGGGCACCTTCAGTGGGAAAAACAACCCGTTGGCACATCTTGGGTGGGTAAAATAGCCAGTTAACTCATTCGGGGGGAAAAACAACCTGTTGGGCACCTTCAATGGACAAAAAAGCCCATTGGCACACATTCGATAGGAAAACAACCTGTTGGAACGGTCGCTAGGCAACTTTGGTGGGAAAAACACCCCGTTGGGTAGCTTTAGTGGGCAAAACAACCCGTTGGCAGAGTCGCTAGGCACCTTCAGTGGGCAAAAGACGACATTGGCACAGTTGTTAAGGACGCTAGGTGTGAAAAACAGTCTGTTGGGCACCTTTGGTGTGAAAAATAGCCCAATGGTTCACCTTCGTTGGGAAAAACAACACGTTGACAAGGTTTTTAGGCACTTTTGGTGGGAAAAATGGCCCGTTGGTAAGATCACAAGGCACCTTCAGTGGGAAAACAGCCCATTGGAACGGTTGTTAGGCACCTTCAGTGGGCAAAACAACCTATTAGTAAGGTCGCTGGGCACATTCAGTGGGAAAAATAGCCCGTGGCACACCATCGGTGGGCAAAGCAGTTCGTTGGATGGGTCGCTACGCACCTTCAATGGCAAAATAGCCCATTGGGCAACTTCAGTGTGAAAAAAAGCTCGTTGTCACGGTGGGTAGACACCTTTGGTGGGAAAATAGCCCGTTGGGCATTTTTGGTGGGAAAAACAACCCGTTTGCAAACCTTCGATAGACAAAACAACCCGTTAGAACACATTTGGTGGGAAAACAACCTGTTGGCATAGTGGCTTGGCACCTTCAGTAGCAAAAAAGCCCATTGGCACAGTCTCTAGGCACCTTCGGTGGGGAAAACAGCCCATTAGCACACCTTTGGTGGGCAAAACAGCCCGTTGGCACGATCGTTAGGGACCTTCAGTAGGGATAACAACCCTTTAGGCACCTTTAGTGGGGCAAACAGCATGTCGGCACACCTTGGGTGGGAAAAATAGCCTGTTGGCACATTTAGTAGGCAAAAAAGCATGTTGGTACACCTTCAATAGGCAAAACAACTCGTTGCCATATATTCGGTGGGTAAAATAGCTCGTTAGTTCACTTTTGCTGTGCAAAACAGCCCGTTTGCATTATCACTGGGCACCTTGGGTGGAAAGAACAACCCATTGGCACACCTTTGGTGGCCAAAACATCTCGTTGGCACGATTTTCAGGCATCATCGGTGGGGAAAATAGCCCATTGGGCACCTTTAAGGGGAAAAACAACTTGTTGGCACATCTTGGGTAGGCAATATAGCTAGTTAGCACATTTGGGTGGAAAAACAGCCTTTTGGGCACCTTCAATGGGCAAAAAAGCCCATTGGCACACCTTCGGTAGGAAAATAACCTATTGGAATGGTCGCTAGGCAACTTTGATGGGAAAAACACCCTATTGGATAGCTTTAGTGGGCAAAGCAACCCGTTGGCAGAGTCGCTAGGCACCTTCAGTAGGCAAAAGACGACATTTGCACAGTTGCTAAGGATGTTAGGTGCGAAAAACAGCCCGTTGGGCAGTTTTGGTGTGGAAAACAGCCTATTGGTTCAGCTTCGTTGGGAAAAACAACACGTTGACAAGGTTTTTAGGCACTTTTGGTGGGAAAAATGGCCCGTTGGTAGCATCGCGAGGCACCTTCAATGGGAAAATAGCCCATTGGAACGGTTGTTAGGCACCTTCAGTGGGCAAAACAACCTATTAGTAAGGTCGCTGGGCATTTTCGGTGGCAAAAATAGCCTTTGACACACCATCGTTGGGCAAAGCAGCTCGTTGGTTGGGCCGCTAGGCACCTTCATTGGGAAAACAACCCATTCGGTAACTTCATTGTGAAAAAAAGCTCGTTGTCACAGTGGGTAGACACCTTTGGTGGGAAAATAGCCTGTTGGGCATCTTAGGTGGGATAAACAACCCGTTCGCACACCTTCGATTGACAAAACAACCCATTACAACACATTTGGTGGGAAAAACAGCCTGTTGGCATAGTGGCTCAGCACCTTCAGTAGCAAAAAAACTCGTTGGCTCAATCTCTAGGCACCTTCAGTGGGCAAAATAGCCCATTGGCACGATCATTAGGCCGCTTGGGTGGGGAAAACAACCCATTAGCACACCTTTGATGGGCAAAACAGCCCGTTGGCACAATCGTTAGGGACCTTCAGTAGGGAAAACAACCTATTGGGCACCTTTACTGGGCAAAACAACACGTTGGCACACCTTGGGAGGGAAAAATAGCCCGTTGGCACATTTAGTGGGCAAAAAAGCACGTTGGAACACCTTCAAAAGGCAAAACAACTCATTGTCACACATTCGGTGGGCAAAATAGCTCGTGATTTCACCTTTGGTGTGCAAAACAGCCCGTTTGCATTATCACTAAGCACCTTGGGTGGAAAGAACAACCTATTGGCACACCTTTGATGGCCAAAACATCTCGTTGGCATGATTGTTAGGCACCATTGGTGGGGAAAATAGCCCATTGGGCACCTTTAGGGGGAAAAACAGCTCGTTAGCACATCTTGGGTGGGCCATATAGCTAGTTAGGACATTTAGGGGGAAAAACAGCCTGTTGGGCACCTTCAATGGGCAAAAAAGTCCATTGACACACCTTCGGTAGGAAAACAACCTATTGGAACGGCCGCTAGGCAACTTTGATGGGAAAAACACCCCGTTGGATAGCATTAGTGGGCAAAGCAACCCATTGGCAGAGTCGCTAGGCACCTTCAGTGGGCAAAAGATGACATTGGCACAATTGCTAAGGACATTCGGTGGGAAAAACAGTCCGTGGGGCACTTTTGGTGTGGAAAACAGCCTATTGGTTCACCTTCGTTGGGAAAAACAACACGTTGACAAGGTTTTTAGGCACTTTTGGTGGGAAAAATGGCTCGTTGGTAAAATTGCGAGGCACCTTTAGTGGGAAAATAACCTATTGGAACAGTTGTTAGGCACCTTTAGTGGGCAAAACAACCTGTTAGTAAGGTCGCTGGGCACTTTTGGTGGAAAAAATAGCCTGTGGCACACCATCGTTGGGCAAAGCAGCTCGTTGGCTGGGTCACTAGGCACCTTCAATGGCAAAACAACCCATTGGGCAACTTTAGTGTGAAAAAAAGCTCGTTGTCATAGTGGGTAGACACCTTTGGTGGGAAAATAGCCTGTTGGGCATCTTAGGTGGGAAAAACAACCAGTTCGCACACCTTAGATTGACAAAACAACCCGTTAGAACACATTTGGTGGGAAAAACAGCCTGTTGGCATAGTGGCTCAGCACCTTCAGTAGCAAAAAAGCTCGTTGGTTCTGTCTCTAGGCACCTACAGTGGGCAAAACAGCCCATTAGCACGATCATTAGGCCACTTGGGTGGGGAAAACAACCCATTAGCACACCTTTGGTGGGCAAAACAGCCCGTTGGCACAATCGTTAGGGACCTTCAGCAGGGAAAACAACCTATTGGCCACATTTACTGGGCAAAACAACACATTGGCACACCTTGGGCGGGCAAAATAGCCCGTTGGCACATTTAGTTGGCAAAAAAGCACGTTGGTACACCTTCAATAGGCAAAACAACTCGTTGCCATACATTCGGTGGGCAAAATAGCTTGTTAGTACACCTTTGGTGGGCAAAACAGCCCGTTTGCATTATCACTGGGCACCTTGGGTGGAAAAAATAGCCCATTGGCACACCTTTGGTGGCCAAAACATCTCGTTGGCATGATTGTTACATGCCATCGGTGGGAAAAATAGCCCATCGGACACCTTTAGTGGGAAAAATAGCCCGTTGGCACATCTTGGGTGGGCAAAATAGCCAGTTAGCACATTCGGGAGGAAAAACAGCCTGTTGGGCACCTTCAATGGGAAAAAAGCCCACTGGCACACCTTTGGTAGGAAAACAACCTGTTGGAATGGTCACTAGGCAACTTTGGTGGGAAAACACCCCGTTGGGTAGCTTTAGTGGGCAAAACAACCCATTGGCAGAGTCGCTAGGCACCTTCAATGGGATAAAGATGACATTGGCACAGTTGCTAAGGACATTAGGTGGGAAAACAGTCCGTTGGGCACTTTTGGTGTGAAAAACAGCTCGTTGGCTCACCTTCGTTGGGAAAAACAACACGTTGACACAGTTTTTAGGCACTTTTGGTGGGAAAAATGCCCGTTGGTAGGATCGCGAGGCACCTTCAATGGGAAAATAGCCTATTGGAACGGTTGTTAGGCACCTTCAGTAGGCAAAACAACCTGTTAGTAGGGCTGGGCACTTTCGGTGGAAAAAATAGCCCGTGGCACACCATCGGTGGGCAAAGCAGTTTGTTGGCTGGGTTGCTAGGCACCTTTAATGGAAAAATAGCCCATTGGGTAACTTCAGTGTGAAAAAAAGCTCGTTGTCACAGTGGGTAGACACCTTCGGTGGGAAAATAGCCCGTTGGGCATCTTTGGTGGGAAAAACAACTCGTTTGCACACCTTCGATAGACAAAACAACACGTTAGAACACATTTGGTGGGAAAAATAGCCTGTTGGCATAGTGGCTCGGCAACTTCAGTAGCAAAAAAGCCCGTTGGCATAGTCTCTAGGCACCTTCAGTGGGCAAAAAGCCTATTGGTAGGGCTACTAGGCACCTTTAGTGGGCAAAAAGCGTATTGGTAGGGCTACTAGGCACCTTCAGAGGGAAAAACAGCCTATTGGCATAGCTTCAGTGGGCGAAGCAATCCGTTGGCACAATTGTTAGTCACCATCGGTGCAAAAAATGGCCCACTGGGCAACTTTAATAGGTAAAGCAGCCTGTTGGCACAGCTTCGGTGGGCAAAATAACCTATTGGTAAGGTCGCTAGGCATATTCGGGGGCAAAATAGACCATTAGAATGGGTGCAAGGCACCTTAGGCTGGAAAAACAGCCTGTTGAGCACTTTTGGTAGGAAAACCAGCCAGTTGGCACACCTTCGGTAGGAACAATAACACATTGGCATGGTCTCTAGGCACTTTTGGTGGGAAAAACAGTCCGTTAGTAGGGTCTCTAGGTGCTTTCTGTGGGAAAAATAGTCCATTAACGGGGTCTCTAGGTACCTTCAGTAGAGAAACAGCCCATTGGCACGACCGCTAGACACGTTCGATGGGTAAAACAACCCGTTGGTAGGGTTGCTAGGCACTTTCGATGGAAAAAACAGCCCGATGCACACCTTAGATGGGTAAAGCAGCCTATTTATAGGGTCGTTAGGCACCTTAGGAGGGAAATACAGCCTATTGACACGCCTTCGGTGGGAAAAATAGCCTATTGGCACACCATCTGTGGGTAAAGCAACCCGTTGGCACAGTCGCTAGTCACCTTCGGTGGCAAAAACAACCCGTTGGGCAACTTCAATGGGAAAAACAGTCTGTTGGCTCACCTTCGATGGGCAAAATAGCCTGTTGGTAAGGTCGCTAGGCACATTTGGTAGGAAAAATAGCTCGTTGGCATGGTTGCTAAGCACCTTAGGTGGGAAAAATAGTACGTTGGGCACTTTTTGTGGGAAAAATAGACCATTGGAACACCTACAGCAGGCAAAATACCCCATTGCCAGGGTCACTAGGCACGTTCGATAGGAAAAACAACTTGTTGGCACACCTCCGATAGGTAAAATAGCCCGTTGGTAGGGTCGCTAGGCACCTTCAGTGGGAAAACAACCCATTGGCCACCTTCGATTGGAAAAACAGCCCGTTGGCACACTTTCGGTGGGCAAAATAGGCCATTGGCAGGGTCGCTAAGCATATTCGGTGCCCAAAATAGCCCATTGGCACGATCGCTTGACACCTTAGGTAGGAAAAACAGTCCGTTAGGCACTTTTGGTGGGAAAAACAACACTTTGGCACACCTTTGATGGGCAAAAGGGCTCGTTGGCATGGTCCCTAGGAACCTTCGGTGGCAAAAATAGCCTGCTGGCACACCTTCGGTGGGAAAAATAGCCCATTGTCACACCTTTGGTGGGCAAAACGTCCCATTGATAGGGTCGCTAGGCACCTTCAATGGGAAAACAATCAGTTGGAATGGTTTCTAGGCAACTTCAGTGGGCAAAACAGCCTATTAACTGAGTCACTATGCACTTTAGGTGGGAGAAACAGTCTGTTGGGCATTTTTTGTGGGAAAAATAGCCATTGGCACACCTTTGGTGGGAATAAATGCACGTTGGCTTGGTCTCTAGGCACTTTGGTTGGGAAAAATAGCCCATTAGCAGGGTCTCCAGCCATCTTCAGTCTGAAAATAGCCCATTGACAAGATCGTTAAGCACGTTCAGAGGGTAAAAAAGCCCGTCGACAGGGTCGCTAGGCACTTACGGTCGAAAAAATAGCCTATTGGTAAGTCTGCAAGGCACCTTCGGAGGGAAAAACAGACCGTCGGCACATCTTTGGTGGGCAAAGCATCCCATTGGCATTGTCGCTATTCACCTTCAGTGGCAAAAACCGCCCACTAGGCAACTTCAATGGGTAAAACAACCCATTGGTACACCTTCAGTGGGCAAAATAACCTGTTGGCAGGGTCACTAGGCACATTCGATGGGCAAAATAGACCGTTGGAAGGGTTGCGAGGCACTTTAGGTGGGAAAACAATCTATTAGGCACTTTTTGCAAAAAAATAACCAATTAGAACATTTAGTGGGCAAAAAAGATCTTTGGTAGGGTCACCGGGCACTTTCAGTGGGAAAAACAACCTGTTGGTAGGGCTGCTGGGCACCTTCTGAGGGAAAAAAGCCCATTGGCATACCTTTTGTGGGCAAATCAGCGCATTGGCACAGTTTCAAGTCACTTATAGTGGAAAAAATAGTTTGTTGGGTAACTTCAATGGGCGAAACAGCCAATTGGCACATCTTCGGTGGGCAAAATAGCCTATTAGCAGGGTCACTAGGCACATTCGGTGTGAAAAATAGACCATTGGAACGATTGCGAGGCACCTTAGGCAGGAAAAATAGTCTGTTGGGCATTTTTGGTGGGGAAAAATAGCCAGTTGGCACACCTTCAGTTTGAACAACAACACTTTGGCACTATCTTTAGGCACTTTCGGTGGGAAAAATAGTCTGTTAATAGGGTCTCTAGGCACTTTCAGTGGGAAAATAGTCTATTAGTAGGGTCTCTAAGTACCACCAGTCAAAAAATAGCTCGTTGGCATAACCGCTAGGCACGTTCAATAGGCAAACACAGCCCGTTGGTAGGGTCACTAAGCACTTTCGGTGGGAAAAATAGCCTGAGACACATTCTCGGTGGGCAAAGTATCCCTTTGGCAAGGTCGCTAGGCACCATATGAGGGAAAAACAACCTATTGAGCACCTTCAATGGGAAAAAAGCCCATTGGCACACCTTTGGTGGAAAAAACAGCCCGTTGGCACACCATCGGTAGTCAAAGCAACCTATTGGTATAGTCGCTAGTCACCTTTGGCGGCAAAAATAGCACCTTTGGCAACTTCAATAGGCGAAACAACTCATTGGCACACTTTTAGTGGGCAAAATAGCATGTTGGTAGGGTCGCTAGGCACATTTGGTGGGCAAAATAGCCTGTTGGCACAGTCACTAGGCACTTTATGTGGGAAAAATAGTCCATTGGAACTTTTGGTGGGAAAAATAGCTCAGTGGTACACCTACGGCCAGGAAAGGTTGGGACTGTTGGCAAGGCCACTAGACACGTTCAGTGGAAAAAACAGCCCGTTGGCACACCTTCGATGGGAAAATAGCCCTTGGTAGGGTCATTAGGAACCTTTGATGGGAAAACAGTCCGTTGGGCTCTTTTGGTAGGAAAAACAACCCGTTGGCAAACCTATGGTGGGCAAAACAGCACATTGGCATGGTCACTAAGCACCTTCGTGGGAAAAACAACCCCTTGGCACACCTTTAGTGGGAAAAACAGCCTATTGGGCACCTTGGGAAGGCAAAATAGCCCGTTGGCACACCTTTGGTAGGCAAAATAGCCTATTGGCATGTTGGAAAAAATAGACCGTTGTATGGTGTCTAGGCACCTTTGGTGGGAAAACAGCCCGTTGGGCATCTTTGTTAGGAAAAACAACCCGTTCACACACTTCAGTAGGCAAAACAACACATTGGAACACCTTTGGTGGGGAAAACAGCTCGTTGGCTTGGTCATATAGGAAAAACACCTAATTAAGCACCTTTAGTGAGCAAAACAACCTGTTGGCAGGGCCGATAGGCACCTTCAGTGGGCAAAATACCACGTTGGCATGGTTGCTAGGGACCTTATGTGGGAAAAATAGTCCGTTGGGCACTTTTGGTGGGAAAAACAGCTCAGTAGCACACCTTTGATCGGAAAATAACCCATTGGGCACCTTAGGTTGGTCAAATAGTCCTTTGGCACACCTTTGGTAGACAAAATAGCCTATTGGCACGGTGGAAAAGACAGCCCGTTGGCGCGGTGTCTAGGACCTTCGATGGGAAAACAGCCTGTTGGGCATCTTTGTTGGGAAAAACAGCCCATTCGTACACTTCAGTAGGCAAAACACCCATTGGAACACCTTTGGTGGGGAAAACAGCCCGTTGGCTTGGTCGCATAGGAAAAACACCCAATTGGGCACCTTCAGCGAGCAAAACAACCCGTTGGCAGGGCCGATAGGCACGTTTAGTGAGCAAAATACCATGTTGGTATGGTTGCTAGGGACTTTAGGTGGGAAAAACAGTTCGTTGCGCACTTTTGGTGTGAAAAACAGCTCACTGGCACACCTTTGATGGGAAAATAGCCCATTGGGCACCTTGGGTTGGTAAAATAGCCCGTTGGCACACCTTTGGTAGGCAAAACAACCTATTGGCACGGTGGAAAAGATAGCCCATTGGCATAGTGTCTAGGCACCGACGGTGGGAAAACAGCCCGTTAGGCATCTTTTGTGGGAAGAACAACCCATTTGCACACTTTTGGTACGCAAAATAGCCCGTTAGAGCACCTTTGGTGGGGAAAAACAGCTCGTTGGCATGGTCGCTAGGCACCTTTCATGGGAAAAACACCCAGTTGGGCACCTTCAATGGGAAAAACAACCCTTTTCCAGGGTCGCTAGGCACCTTTAGTGGCCAAAATACCATGTTGGCAAAGTTGCTAGGGACCTTAGGTGGGACAAACAGTCTATTGGGCACTTTTGGTTGGAAAAACGCGCACCTTTAGTGGGAAAAACAACACATAGGCACAGTCTCTAGGCATTTTCAGTGAGAAAAATAGCCCGTTGGTTGGGCTGCTAGGCACCTTCAGTAGTCAAAACAGCTCGTTGGCACACCTCTGTGGGCAAAATAGCCCAATGTAAAAATCGATAGGCACCTTTGGCGGTAAAAACAGCCCATTGGTAAGGTCACTGGGCACCTTTGGTGGGAAAATAGCCCATTAGGTAGCTTTGGTGGGAAAAACACCTCGTTGGCACAAATTTGGTGGACAAAACAACCTGTTGGGTACATTCAGTGGGAAAAACAACTCGTTTGCATGATCGCTACGCACCTTTGGTGGGAAAATAGCTCGTTGGGCACCTTCAGTGGGAAAAATAGCCCGTCAGCATGCCTTTGGTTAGCAAAACAGCCCATTGGCACAACTTTGGTAGGCAAAACAGCCCATTGGCACACGTTTGGTGGGTAAAACAGGCCCTTGTCATGGTCATCAGGCACCTTTGCTGGGAAAAATAGCACATTGGCATGGTCACTAGATAACTTAGGTAGGAAAAACTATTAGTTGGGCACCATCGGCTACAGAAATGGCCCGTTTGTACACCTTTGGTAGGCTAAACAACCTGTTGGCAAACATTCAGTGGGCAAAACAACCTGTTGGCAGGATCGCTAGCCACCTTAGGCGCGAAAAAAAGCTTGTTGGCACACCTTTAGTGGTCAAAAAAGCCTGTTGGTACACCTTCTATGGGCAAAAAGCCCATTGGCACATTCGTTATACACCTTCAGTGGGAAGAACAACCCATTGGAACCGTTGCTAAGCACATTTAGTAGGCAAAATAGCCTATTAGTAGGGTCGCTAGGCTCTTTCGGTGGGAAAATTAGCTCATGGCATACCTTATGTGGGCAAAGCAGTTCATTGGCAGGGTTGTTAGGCACCTTCAGTGGCAAAACAGCCAGTGGGGCAACTTCAGTGTGAAAATAGCTTATTGGCATGGTGGATAGGCACCTTCGGTAGGAAAACAGCCCGTTGGGCATCTTGGGTGGGAAAAACAACCCTTTCGCACACCTTCGATAGATAAAATAGCCTGTTAGAACACCTTTGGTGGGAAAAATAGCCTATTGGCACAGTCGCTAGGCACCTTCAGTAGGAAAATATCCCATTGGCATGGTCTCTAGGCACCTTCAGTGGATAAAACAACCTGTTGACAGGGCCACTAGGCACCTTCAGAAGGAAAAACAACCTGTTGGCATACCTTCGGTGGGAAAGGCAGCCCGTTAGCATAGTTGTTAGTCACCTTTGGTGAAAAAAACAACCCGTTGGGCAAATTCACTTGACAAAACACCCTGTTGACACGCCTTCGGTATGCAAAATAGCCTGTTAGTAGGGTCGCTAGGCACATTCGGTGTGCAAAATAGACCGTTTGAATGGGTGTGAGGCACCTTATGCGGGAAAAATAGTATACTGCGCACTTATGGTAGGAAAGCTAGCCAGTTGGCACACCTTCGGTAGGAAAACAACACATTGGCATGGTCTCTAGGCCTTTTTGGTGTGAAAATAGTCCCTTAGTACGATCTCTAGGAACTTTTTGTGGGAAAAATAGTCCGTTAGTGGGGTCTCTAGGTACCTTCAGTTGAAAAATAGCCTGTTGGTATGACTGTTAAGCACATTCAATGGGGAAAACAGTCCATTGGCAGGGTCACTAGACACTTTCGATGGGAGAAACAGCTCGACGAACACGTTCGATGGGCAAAGCAGCTAGTTGGCAGGGTCGCTAGGCACCTCAGGAGGGAAATACAGCCTGTTGACACACCATTGGTGGGAAAAATAGCCTGTTGGCCCACCAATAATGGGTAAAGAAACCCGTTGGCGCAGTCGCTAGTCACCTTCGGTGGCAAAAACAGCCGGTTGGCATGGTTGCTAGGCACCTTCGATGGGAAAACAACCCATTGGCCACCATCGGTGGGAAAAGCATCCCGTTGGCACACTTTTGGTGGGTAAAATAGCATGTTGGCATGGTCGCTAGGCACATTTGGTGAGAAAAATAGCCTGTTGGCACGGTCGCTGGGCACCTTAGGTGGGAAAAAAATTCATTGGAACACCTACGACAGGCAAAACAACCCGTTGGCAAGGTCACTAGGCACGTTCGGTAGGAAAATAGCCCGTTGGCACACCTTCAATGGGCAAAATAGCCCGTTGGAACAGTTGCTAGGTAACTTTAGTAGGCAAAATAGCTTGTAAGCAAGGTCGCTAGGCATTTTAGGCGGGAGAAACAATCTGTTGGGCACTTTTGGTGGGAAAAATAGCCCATTGACACACCTTTGGTGGGAGTAAAAGCACTTTTGTTGGGAAAATAGCCTATTAGCAGGGTCTCTAGGCATCTCTACTCTAAAAATAGCTCGTTGGCACGACTGCTAGGCACATTCAGTGGTCAAGACATCCCGTTGGCAGGGTCTCTAGGCAGTTTTGGTAGGAAAAACAGCCTATTGGCAAGGCTGCAAGGCACCTTCTAAGGAAAAAAATAGCCTGTTGGCATACCTTCGGTGGGAAAAGCAGCCCATAGTCGCTAGTCACCTTCAGTGGAAAAAGCAGACTGTTGGGCAACTTCAATGGGCAAACCAACCCATTGGCACACCTTTGGAGGGAAAAAAAGCATGTTGGCAGGGATTCTAGGCACATTCGGTGGGCAAAATAGACCGTTGGAATGGTTGCGAGGCACTTTATGCAGGAAAAATAGTCTGTTGGGCTCCTTTAGTGGGAAAAATACTAGTTGGCAAGTTCACTGGGAAGAAAAGCATATTGGTAGGGTCGCTAGGGACTTTCGGTGGAAAAGTAGCCTGTTGGCAGGGCTGCTAGGCACCTTCGGAGGGAAAAATACTGTTGGCATACCTTTACTGGGAAAGCAACCTGTTGGCACAGTTGCTAGTCACCTACAGTGGCAAAAACAGTCCGTTGGGCAACTTCAATGGGCAAAATAGACCATTGAAACAGTTACGAGGCACCTTAGGTAGGAAAAACAGTATGTTGGGCACTTTTGGTGGGAAAAATAGTCCATTAGTAGGGTCTCTAGGCATTTTCGGTGGGAAAAATAGTCCGCTAACTGGGACTCTAGGTGCCTTAAGTCAAAAAATAGCCTGTTGGCATGACCACTAGGCATATTCAACCTATTGGCATGACCACTAGGCATATTCAATAGGCGAAACAACCAGTTGGCATGGGTCGCTAGGCACTTTCGGTGGGAAAAACAACCCAGCGCACATATTCAATAGGCAAAGCAGCCCTTTGGCAGGGTCGTTAGGCTTCTTACAATGGAAAAATGACATGGTGATCACCTTCAATGGGATAAAAAGCCCATTGGCACACCTTCAGTGAGAAAAACAGCCCGTTGGCACACCATCAGTGGGCAAAGCAACCCGTTGGCATAGTTGCTAGTCACCTTCGGTGGCAAAAATAGCCCGTTTGGCAACTTTAATGGGTAAAACAGCTCGTTGGCACACCTTTGGTGGGCAAAATAGCCTATTGGCATGGTCCCTAGGGACTTTAGGTGGGAAAAACAGCCTGTTGGGCACTTTTGGTGGGAAAAATAGCTCGTTGGCACACCTACGGTAGGCAAAACAACCTGTTGGCATAGTCGCTAGGCACCTTCGGTAGGAAAAACAACACATTGGCATGCCTTTGATGGGCAAAACAGGCCGTTGGTAGGGGTCACTAGCCACCTTCAATAGGAAAACAACCCATTGGCCACCTTTGGTGGGAAAAATAGCCCTTAGGCATATGTTCCGTAGGCAAAATAGCCCATTGGCATGGTCATTAGGCACCTTCGGTGGCTAAAATACCTGTTGGCACAGTCGCTAGGCACCTTACGTCGGAAAAACAGTCCATTAGGAATTTTTTGTGGGAAAACAGCACATTGGCACACCTACGATGGGCAAAACAACCCGTTGGCATGGTCGCTAGGAACCTTTGGTGGCAAAAATAGGCCACTAGAACACTTTTGGTGGGAAAAATAACCCGCTGTCACACCTTCAGTGGGCATAACATCTTGTTGATAAGGTTACTAGGCACCTTCAGTGGGAAAACAACCCATTGGAACGGTTGCTAGGTATGTTCAGTGGGCAAAATAACTTGTTGGCAGGGTTGCTAAGCCCTTTAGGCGGGAAAAACAGTCTGTTGGGAACTTTTGGTGGGAAAAATAGCCTGTTGGCATACCTTTGGTGGGAATAACAGCAAGTTGGCATAGTCTCTAGGCACTTTCACTGGGAAACATAGCCCGTAGTAGGGTCTCTTGGCACCTTTAGTCTAAAAGCAGCCAGTTGGCACGACCGCTAGGCATGCTCGAAGGGCAAAAAAGCCCATTTGCAGGGTCGCTAGGCACTTTTAGTGGGAAAAACAACACATTGGCACACCTTTGATGGGCAAAACAACACGTTGGCATGGTCGCTAGGAACCTTAGGTGGCAAAAATAGGCCACTGGCACACCTTCAGTGGGAAAAATAGCCCATGGTCACACATTCGGTCTGGGCACCTTCGGTGGGAAAACAACCCGTTGGAACTGTTGCTAGGTAACTTCAGTGGGCAAAATAGCCTGTTAGCAAGGTCGCTAGGCACTTTATAAAGGAAAAATAGTCTATTGGGCACTTTTGGTGAGCAAAAGAGCCTGTTAGCACACTTTCAATGGAAATAACATCATGTTGGCATGGTCTCTAGGCACTTTCAGTGGGAAACATAACTCGTTAGCATGGTCTCTAGGCACCTTCAGTCTGAAAACAGCCCATTGGCATGACCGTTAGGTATGTTCAGAGGGCAAAAAAGCCCGTTGGTAGGACCGCTAGGCACTTTCGGTGGAAAAAATAGCCTATTGGCATGGCCGCTAAGCACCTTCGAAGGGGAAAACAATCCGTTGGCATACCTTTGATGGGCAAAGTAGCACGTTGGCACAGTCGCTAGTCACCTTCGGTGGCAAAAACAGCCTGTTTGGCACTTTTGGTGGGAAAAATAGGTCATTGGCATACCTTTGGTGGGAAAAATAACACGTTGACACACATTTGGTAGGAAAAATAGCCCGTTGGCAAGGTTGTTAGGCACCTTCAGTGGAAAAATAGCCCATTGGAATGGTTGCTAGGTAGCTTTAGTGGGCAAAACAGAATGTTAGCAGGATTGCTAGGCACTTTTGGTGGGAAAAATAACCCGTGGCACACCTTTGGTGGGCAAAGTAGTTCATTGGTAGGGTTGCTAGGCACCTTCAGTGGCAAAACAACCCGTTGGGCACCTTTGGTGGGAAAAATAGCCCGTTGGCATGATTGGTAGGTGCCTTCAATGGGAAAACATCTTGCTGGTCCTTCAATAGGAAAGCATCTCATTGGTACGGTCTTTAAGCACCTTCAGTGAACAAAAAAACCTGTATGTAAGGTCGCTAGGCACTTTTGGTGGGAAAAATAGCCCGTTGGCACACCTACGGTAGGCAAAGTAGCCCGTTGACAAAGTCGCTAGTCACCTTCGTTGGTAAAAAGAGCTCGTTAGGAAACTTCAATGGGCAAAACAGCTCGTTGGCAAAACCTTTGGTGGGCAAAATAGCCTATTGGCATGGTCCCTAGGGACCTTAGGTGGGAAAAACAGTACATTGGGCACTTTTGGGGGGAAAAACAGCTCATTGGCACACCTACGATGGGAAAACAGCCCGTTGGCACATCTTCGGTAGGAAAAATAGCCCGTTGGTAGGGTCGCTAGGTGAAAAAACAGCACGTTGGCACACTTTTAGTTGACAAAAATGCCCGATGGCACACTTTCAGTTGACAAAAATGCCCATTGGCATGGTTGCTAGGTACCTTTGGTGGGAATACAATCTGTTGGCAGACCATCAGTGGGCAAAATAGCCTGTTAGCACATTCAGTGGGCAAAATAGCCCGTTGTTACAATCGCTAGGCACCTTAGGTGGGAAAACAACCCTTTGGCAGGGTTGCTAGGTACCTTCAGGGTGAAAACAACCTATTGGCATGGTCGCTAGGCACTTTTAGATAGAAAACTGCCTGTTGGCACACATTGGGTCAACAAAATAGCCCGCTGGCATAGCTGTTAGGCACCTTTGATGGGTAAAATAGCTCGTTGGCAAACCTTTGGTAGGTAAAATAGCCCACTGGCACGGTCGCTAGGCACCTTCTATAGCTAAAACAGCCCATAGGCATAACTTTGATGGGTAAAACAACCCATTGGCACAGTCACTAGGCACCTTCTATGGCAAAAAATAGCTTGTTCGATACCTTCAATGGGAAAAACACCCGTTGGCACACCTTCGGTGTACAAAATAGCACGTTGGCATGGTCGCTAGGTACCTTCGGTGGGCAAATTACCCCGTTAGCATGGTTGTTAGGCACCTTAGGTGGGAAAAACAGTCTGTTGGGCACTTTTGGTGGGAAAAATAGCCCGTTGGCACACCTTTGGTGGGAAAAACAGTACGTTAGCATGGTTGCTAGGCATTTTCATTGGGAACTTGTTGGCAGGGTCGCTAGGTGTAACACCCCACTCCCGCCGGATCCGAACCCGATATAGATGGTGATACCCGAGTCCGTGCCCCGTGAGGGTGGCGTGCCACATCACTTAACAATTAAAACCCGGTACACATTTTAAATACTCTTCTCAATCGTCATTAATTT
>JAOQMS010005817.1:5432-17163 GCA_027563885.1 Erythroxylum longipes
TAAATAAAAAACATATAACTCCCCTTTAGAAAACTAAAATCATTAAATTCAAAATAAAAACTATGGTTCCTTGTAATTTAGATGTAAATAAAAATCATTTTTAAAATAATAACATCAAAAAATATATAAATTCATTAATGATTTTTTCTCGATGAAGATGTTGGTCCTTTGTTATGTTCTAAATACTTGGAAAGATTGTGGGTCTTTTTCCTCGTTGTTAATGGATATATGTTCTATTGTTTCTCACTCTTTTAGGTGCAGAAACTATAACCTCAAACTAAACTACATCTATTCAACCTCCCTTGTTTAGCTAGGAATTTTGCATCTTTAAATAAGCATTCCTACCATAAACATAGTTTGGTACACAGACATGTCCTAAACCTTTTGTCAAACAACTTTTTTTGGTCATGCCATATAGTCTTCTATCCAGCTATGTTTAACATATGTATTGTTTCTTGATTATGTTTCCTTTAAGATTCCCCCCACCCCCCAACCACCCCTAACTTAATGTGATCCCCTTTTAACCATGTAATATTTCACCATTCTAGTGTAGAACATACCTTTACATACAATCTTATATACACCATGTTTAGGTAAAATTGAGTCTTTCTTGAATACTTTTCTTATCAAATCCTTCAATACTTTGCTAACATCATTTATTAAGCAATTTTCAGAATTATTCAAAAAAACATAAATCCAATTAAAACAAGGTAATTTCTGTAGAAAATATGACAAAATACTAAGTAAGATATACAAAAATTTGTACTTATCAAATACTCCTACACTAAGGACTTTGCTTTTTCTCAAGCAAAATCAATCTAGTAAGGTATGAACCTAATAAAGCTTAATTTTAGTAACTTGATTAAACTAATCGATAGGGTTCATTATCCATCTAATCACTTATTTCACCAACTACTTGAAATCAGTCTCATAAGCTATTAACTTAAGCAAGCTTAATTTTAATAACTCAATTAAACTAATCAATAGTGTTCATTATCCATCTAATCACTCTTTTTACTTTCTATCTAAGTCTCTAGTAGTTAAATTCTATAGTTAAACTTCAACATAACCTAACAATCATTCAACTATCAACTCAATCAAACAATTTAACCATATATATTAGATAAACATAAAACAAATAAAAGAATAAACACATAAGTACTTTTTTTAGAAAGTAAGTAATAAATTTATTCAAAAGGTAGAAATTACAAAATGTATAAAGTTACATCTCCTTATAATGGAGCTCAAACTAATGAAAAAATACACAATTAGTATACAACTATATCATATTCTAGATTTTCAATTGCATATTTACCAACATAAATATTTTTGTTAAAAAATCAAGGTATGATGAGCTTCTTTGAAAAGTCATCTTTACCTTTTCATATGATATTAAATCCATTGTCATGAATACTTCCAATTACTTAGGTACATCATAATTTTAAATGGCTATTAGGATAATTTATAATTCAGATTTAGTTTAGTTCAAAATTATAATAATAGAACTTATTAATGCTTACTTTATTCACACATTTTTCATATAAAATGATATCCAATATAAAATATTCAACCACTTATAGAGCCAAGCTCTTAAACTTATATCATGTTAAAAACATACACATAATCTTATCTTTTAAATCAATAATCAATTCTTAAGATATTTTGACCAATTTTAAACCAAAATACTCACATGTGACCACATCCATTAACCTAATGTAATTGAGTCTCATAGCATCAAACTTCCAATGGATATCCTCAATTTTCATTATCAAGATTATTGGAATCATTACTTTTTAAGCTAAATACAAAAAATAATTTAATTCAATCAAATAAGTAAAAATATTATTCTTCCACACTTGGACCAACATTTTCCTTAATAGGAACATTAAAAAAATAAAAAGTATGCAAAAGGTAGAAATAGAGGGACAAAATAAAGAATGAGAAATTCTCTTAGCCCTTTCATTGATATTGCTTGCCATAAGTCTAACAAACACAACAAAACCTAAAAATTTACAAAGAAAAAATAAAAATAAAAATAAAAAAGACATATGAAATAAAATAAAACACACATGAAAAATAAAATAAGGTTACCTCATAGTAAGCATTTGTTTGAGCTCTTTTAATGTTAGGTCTATTTTTTAGGTAGGGAGATTTAAGATTAACTTGTAACCTTTTTCCTTCATAATCTTATGGGTGCCATATAAAGTTCTTTCTCCTTTAATTTCTAAAATCTTTTATGCCAACTCCTTCCATTTCTTTTATGGAACCCTTATCATGCTTGATGATTTCTTCAAAAAGATCATATACTTTTTTTTATTAAACTGATACCATAGTAAGACTTACCATAAGAAAAAGAACAAGTTATCTTATCCAATATATGAAACTCCACCATGTTACTCTTCTTCTTTTCTTCCTTAGCACTAGCTTCCTCTCTTTATGATTCATCCTTCTTATAAATTTTTATATCTTTTCCACTACAAGAATTGACTACTCTTAAATGCTCCTTAAGATTTGATTCTATCTTGTTTAGTAAATTTTCTTACTAATAAAAGTATATAACATTGGCTAAATATTCAACTATTAACTTTAAATGTGTTTAAAGTTACCAACTAATCAATCTTTTCCATTAATCTCTTAAATATCTTAGAAGTTACATTAGGTAGTCTCCTAATGGCAAACTACCAAAAATGTCAACTTTCTTACTATTTCTACTAAAGATATCTAGTAGCCGACCTATAAGGTGAATGACAAATCCATGAGAAAGTCAAATCACTTACCTATATTGGATTGTAGATGTTGCTACATAGGTTATTGTTCTATCGCTAGTTATTCCCCTAGTAATAAAATTGTTCAATTGGCCTAGTAGACAGAGCTTTAACTTAATATTCCTCGCAACAATCTCCCCCTAACATCATTCATACCATAACTTATACCGGTACCACTACTATACTCAGGTAATTAATTTTTCTTATTAATTCTTCCATCTAAGCTATCATTGTAGTAATCGTATTCATATTTTATATAAATGTTGATTTATATACCCTTTCCATACTTGATTGTCACTAATATTTATGCATTTTTATCTACCTAATCAAATCAGGGGTGGCTTCTAGAGTCTTGTTATTCAAGGTTAACTTAACTACTGTATCAATCATTTATTATGCTAGATACTCCTAATTATGATAGAAACTATAGACTTGTAACCAAGCAGGAAACCTATAGTTTGAGAACCTTTTAAGTATATCATTATATTTCTCTCATATAATAAAGAATGTCCTATCATTATACTATATATGTGTAGAGATGGCATTATCCAAATTAACAACCATTTTTCAAGGGATATACTCTACCAAGAAATTCTTCACTATATTATTCCATAAAGTGATTGAATCTATAAGTAGTGTCTTATTAAGGTAAGTTTTAATCTATTTAAAACCCTTAATATACTACAAGCACATAGGTCGTGGGTGTAGCATGTGAGGTGTCGATCCCTCAAGATGTTATGAACTGATTTAATTCTCAGTTATCTGAGGCCTAAAGAATTATTAAAATGAAAATAAAAACTGCACAAAAAAGTAAACCCGTGAAGATGATTGATAGAAAGTTAATTTGTAAAATTAACACAAGAGGAATCAAATTGAGCACTATCAAATTAACAATGGAAATTGTACAGGGAAGATTAATCGATTATAAGAAGGAGGATTTGTCCTATTGTCAAATGCTAACATGATTACTTTTGAGTTAATATAGTGTCGATCCTAGACTTTCAAAGGGTAGATTACTCTCCCTCGAGTTATAATAATTAGACCCTAAATCATAATCCCTAATTGAATTATGGAATTTGTAATCTCTCAATTAACAAAAAACCTACAAATCCAATCAGATCTTAAGCCCTTTAATAAACTATCGAGTCCTCACACGAGATCTCTCTTCGTCTAAATTCCCGATTTGATTATTTGCGTGATCTATTAGATTGTTTAACTGTCATTGCCCAATCTAATAGTTTTGCTATCCTTTCACTCTCTCAATTTGTTACCGAAGCATACAAATAAAAAAATAATCACAAAAACAATTATATTAACATCAAGAAAAATAACATTAACATTGATTCAAAAAAATCCCTAAAGAAGTTTAGAACATCACCATCAAACCTAAATCCATCACTATCAAATACTTCTTATACATTCAAAAGAAAAACAGTAAAGATGAAATAAAATGTCACTTGGAAGGGTCGAAATAAATCAGGAAGATAGCAGCACTGCAGCCCTTCTTCTCCTTCTTCCTTTCTCCTCCTTCTCTCTTCTTCTTTTTATATCTTTTCTATTTAGGGAAAACACTAAGGTTTACCAAGGCCTAAATTTCTAAAATATCCCTTGAAATGTTAGGTTTTAGAAGCTGGTCCGCGTCTGTTGTCATACAGGCCATAATTGTGGCACTCAATTTTTGCTTTCTATCACAATCGTGGCATACAGAGACACAATCGTGGCAAACCACTAGGCTTCTATCATGATTGTGGCCCTTTATGGCCCTAGGCCTTGCTCCGGGCTTCCTCTAAATTATTTTTGATCTTCGATATTTGATTTGAAACATTAACAAACACATTAAGGCACCCCTAATACACAAAATTTAAGTTTAATAGCATACTCCAACCATAAGAAATTCAATCCATAGATGACTAGCTAAATAACATAACCCTAACCTAAACATGAACTAATCATTCAATTTAACAACTAAACACATGCTCAACTACCTACCAAAACATTATGCGACCTACATTATCAACATCCCCACACTTAATCTTTTGTTTGTCCTTAAGCAAAGACAAAAAAAACATACCAAACACAATTAATCACAAAACACACATATATGCAATAATGGTACAATGAAATTAAACTTCAAGAAACAAATTTAACGACAAACATGATCCCTCAAGTAATCTAACTTATTAACTTATTAAATCTGTGTCTAGGTACTTCAAACCAAATATACATACTAATCAAGACTTTAATGTCACTTTTATCACTTACATACACAAATTGATAATTATTTCGTCAATCAAAATTGTAACTATCCTTAAGTAGCTTTTTATGAAAATTCCAGCTATTCACTAAGATCGGTAGGATTTATTAAACAATGCATAATTTTTGTTGCTTTTAATTGACATGAACCTAGCCTTTAGACACAAAAGCAAACATTTGTGATGAATGTCCCTTGGTTACTCAACTAGGCCATGTTTTTATTAAGTGGCTTGGTTGGAATTTCTTTATAGCCTTTTGATGTGAAGGCAAAAATTTATGATGAATGTCCCCCAATTACTCCAATTACTCAGCTATATCACATTCTCAACTGGCTACTAGCTCTACTTATAACTCAATTTGTTTCAAAAAGGATCGGGGGAATAGTTATTTACTAAACAAAACACACATTTTTTATTTATTTAATTTTATGTATTGTCTACATCATTTCTTTAGCTAATCATTCTCATAAAAAGGTATTAATAGCGTTATGTATTCAATTGACCTAAAATTATAAATTAATGTGGTAAACTTCTGGAGTGAACAAACCAACATCATATTCTAATTAACATGCATATTTAACCAAAACAACCTAGAACACTAATTTCTTAAGCTAATAAATCTTCACAACCTACAAGACTATGTTCAAGGCTAAATCGATTTTGTTAAGTCCAATGACACATTTACGTGAATCACATCATGTAATCCTAAAAAAACTAACATACAACATGCAAAATTCACATCCAAACAAAAACATATAATGCATACATCCCTTCGCACACTTGGATAATACATTGTCCTCAATGTGAGAAGAACAAACAAGTAATACATAAGGTGGGAATAAAAACTAACGAAACATGAGAAACATGAGAACAATTGAACATAATAATAAAATAAAAGACAAGGGTTAGAGTATAGAACCCGTCATGGTGATTGAGGTGGTGATGGTATTGGAGGTGATAGTTAAACACCTTGAGCCTCGAAATATCTGTGAATACATAGTATGTCCTGGATTTGGCATCTTTATTCTCTATCCATTTCCTTCAACACCTTGGCATTTTTTGAAATGGTTTTGCTAGCGTTTGAGACGAATTCGATTACCTTCCCCCATCCTGTTGGCTCTTCCTCTTATGACTCCTCACTGGTTAAGTCCTCCTCCTGTTTCTGTAGTGCTAAACCCAAACTGGTCTATCCCGCCCTGATCTTGACATAAGATTTTACAGTGATATCTCCAAGTTACATATTATGAAACTTCAAGATTTCAACTCTTGTTAAGTGACGTGTGTTAAGAAATTTAGGACGATTGATAGTTATTCCATTGGAATTAAAACCATAGTATTCCACAATGGTGGTGACCAAGTAGCCCATGCCTAAACTATTGCTTCTCTTTATTAGATAAGTAATAATTCCATTAAAAATATAGGTAGAGGTGCAGACTTTGATACTGTAATTCATGCACCACAAGATAAAAAGTTCCTTTGTTGAACTTGTTTGTTTTCTTTTTTCAAATACAGTTTTACACATGAATTTATGCAACAATAAGTGTTCGGGGCTTAGAATAATGTTGTTGTGGGCATTTTTAGTTTCAAAACTCTCCAGCCCTATCAGTTCTATTCAATAGTGGTTGGCACGAAAGTCATTGTGCTGATCTACTATAGTTAAGTTAGGAAATCATTGAATTTCACACAAAATTTCATAGTCTAACTCTTATGGTTGAGCCCATAACTAAAACCATAGGTCCTTAAGGTTAGTTGGCTCGTACTAGGGTTAGTTCCTCATAAATAGGATAACTAAATCACTTAATTTTTCCCACTAAATTCTTCCACCTAAAGATTCAACCCGTTCTCTCAATCCAATTATTTCACGTATCAAAATCTAAGTATTTAGGTACAATAATGTTCTTTAAACTAAGGGTGTGCTAGCAGTTACCTTCCACCTCCGAGAAGATAGGAAAAGTTATGCCGTAATCCACTGCCCTGCTTCATTGGTCGCAACCTGATACTTAGACTTTTCCTTTTAGTTGGGTTCACTTAACCATCCACTTGATGTGTCGTCCCATTGGATTGAGAGTTGTGAAAAGTTTGAAGAGAGTTGAAGACTTGAAGATGGGTAAAGAAAAGTGACAGGAGTTGAGTTCTTAGGTTTAAAGAGAGAGTGAGAAAGTAAAAGGTGTAAGAAAAATGAGGGTGAGTGTAAATATATAGGGTAGGAAGGGTAAAAAAAGGATAAATTTGAAAAAAAATACTGAAACTTGTGCATACCGGGTTTGTCTTGCCACAAACCACAATCGTGGCCCTGTAAAAAGAAATCCTGCATGCTTTCTAATTTTGCTTCTTTTCCTCATTTCATCCCCAAAATCCTTCCACACCTTATAATTATGTTATCGCCTCATTGTGCTTGCCTTCCACCACATTCCCATGTTAACTAATCCTTAATTCCCTTAAGATATTAAACTAGACTCGAAACATACATAAAGAAAAAAAGATGTAAAACCTATTTACTACAAAAGTTGACATAACAAAATGATAAAAATCATTGGTTACCTCCCATGGAGTGCTTCTTTTACCACCAGTAGCTAGACGAACTTCTTTTTCTAATGGTAGTCCGAATGAGTCGTGTAATGGTAATGCCATCATAGGTCTCATAAATTATAAATGAGCTGCCAAACTATGATTTCCACCACCCTTCTTCTTCTTCTTCTTCGTTCACTTATTTCTTTGAGATTGTGGCTTTCCAGGGGGATACTTATGATCATCACTATGTTTAACCTCTCCACAAGACTTGGTTCTTTGAATGATGTCCATGGAATTGTGAGAATTTCTTTTATCATTGGACATGTTAAAGGACACATTCTCATTCCCAACCCTTAGAGTCAACTTGCCTTCATCACCATCTATAATAGATCGAGTGGTGGCTAAAAATGATCGTCCAAAGATAACTGGTATTTCTAAGTCTTACTCTATGTCTAGAATGATGAAGTCTATGGGAAAGGCAAAATTTTCCACCTTGATTATACCTCCCAGACGGTGAATTGATTGATTAATCATCTGAACACTCATCATAGTTGGTGTTATTTCTCCTAACTTCATCTTTTGGCATAAAGGGTAAGGCATCATACTTATGCCAACTCCCATGACTGCAAAAGCCTTATCCACTTCGACATTATCTATAGTGTAAGGAATGTAAAAATCCCTAGGATCATTTTGCTTCTGTGGTAACGATGCTATTTCATTAGAATTCCCCATGCTTCCTATTTCACTTGCCAACTTTTCCAACTCCTTTATATTAATTACTCTTTCTTGTATGTATTTCATAAGAGTGAGTTGTGTTTTCAACTACTTTAGTACCTTAAGGACTTCCTCTAACTCTATTTCTTTTCACTTCTGTCGTGCCAGAATGGGGTATGGAATTTCAGGTTGATACTCCTTTTCTTTCAGGTTATGTTCATTCAGCAAGAGATTTTTATCAGCCCTTTTTTTCCCTTCTCCTTATCTTCTTGAGCTTGGTCGAGCTTCTCTTTAGTGGCCTCGGTGATAACCATGATTCTTTCCTTTAGGGTTTTTTGTGTTACTTAGAAGGCTCCCCACATTTTGTACAAATAGTGCATCTACTAACTAGCCCATTTGGACTTACAAGTTATGAATGAAGGATGCATGATTCTTTGTCACTTGTTTTCTTCTAATCTATTATGTGCATCATCCATGTTTCCAATCTTATCCAAGATTTTGTCTAATTTGGTGTCTATAGAATTAGGTTTCTTCTGTTGGAATCCAGGTGGCCCTTAAGGTCAGAATCGACCTCTAGCATTGTTTTATCATGAAACGTTTGGGTGATTCTTCCGCTTAGCATCGTAAATGTTTGAATAGGGGTTGTTCCCTCCACCATGACCAAACTATGCTCCTATATACTTAACTTGCTCCATTTTATTACTTTGCATTAGGAATTAGTCGATGCTATTATGATTATCATGGTTGTAAAGCTCGCATGTTTGTTAAATGACCTTAATGGGGGTTGAAAAGGAAGCTTTCATTTTGTTCAGCTGTCGATTTTTGCTTGCATCTCTATCATTTGATCAATAACTATAGCTCCCTTATATTCTAGGATAGTTATATGTTGTCTACTTCGATCATTCGTCCACAGATAGTTATTACTAGCCATTTCTTCAAGTAACTCCTTTACTTTGTCAACAGCCTTTCGCATAAGCTATCTACCCGATGCTGCATCTATGGTACCTCTCGTGAGTGGATTGACTCCATTGTATAAGGTTTGAAAAAGAAATTCTTTTAGTAGGTTGTGGTGTGGACACCTCCTTTGCAAACCTTTATATCTCTCCCATGCCTCATAAAGTGATTCCCCATTACTATATTGGAAGTTCATGATTTCTTTTATCATCTTGTAGTTTAGTGTGGGGGAAAATACTTATCCAGGAATGCACCTACAAATTTCTCCCACGTTGTGACATTTGAGGGACTGAGAAAGTGATACCAAGCTTTTGCTTTATTCCTTAACGTAAGGGGAAAAAGCCTCATCCTAACAGTGTCTTTTGACATTCCGTGATATTGGAAGGTATCACATATTTCAAGGAAGTTCACTATATGTGCATTGGAATCTTGATTGGTCAGTTCGTAGAATTGCATATTTATTTGCAACATGATTAATAGGGCTTGATTTATTTCAAATGAAGGTGCTTGAACAGGAGGTCTAATAACACTTTGATTGGTTGCATTAATCCCAGTATCATGAAATCCAAGGTGGTCCCTGGTTGGCTCCCTTAGTTTCCTCCTTACTGAAACTGTTGATGAAATTCCTTAGCCATTGGTTCTTCAATTTCTTCATCTTGACATTTGGCTCTTCAAATGGCTATTTCTAGGCGAGTGATGTTGAGTGCAAGGTTTCAATGATCTGAATTGAACTTCGAGTGACTCTTGTGTTCATACAAATGCACAGCCATAAGAATGATGAGAATGCCTTAAATTATAAGAACTAAACTAATCCTGATAACTCCCTGACAACGGTGCCAAAAAGTTATTGAGGTAAGTTTTAATCTATTTAAAACCCTTAATATACTAGAAGCGCACAGGTAGTGGGTGTAGTTTGTGAGGTTTTTATCCCTTGAGGAGTTATCGAACTAATCTAATTCTAAGTTATCTAAAGGTCAAAAGAATTATTAAAATGAAAATAAAAATATCATATAAAAATAAACATGTGAAGATGATTAATTGGAATTAAAATATAAAATTAACATACAGAAAATCAAATTGAGCACCACCAAATTAACAATAGAAATCACACAAAGGAGATTAGCTGATTATGATAAGGGGGATTTATTCTATTATCAAATGCTAACATGATTACTTTTGAGTTAATACGGTATCAGTTCTAAACTTTCGAAGAGTGGATTATTCTCTATCAAGTTTTAATCATTTAACCCTAAATCATAACCCCTAAATGAATTATGGAATTTGCAATATCTTAATTAACAAAAAGCCCACAAATCTAATTAAATCTTAAGCCCTCTAATAGACTACAGGGTCCTCACAAGATATATCTCTTTGTCTAAATTCCCGATTTGATTATTTGCGTGATCTATTAGATTGTTTAACTCTCATTACCTAATCTAGTCATTTTACTATCGGTTCACTCTCTCGATTTGTTACTGAAGCATGCAAATACAACAAGTAGTCACAACACCCAATGTATTAACATCAAAAGAAATCTCATTAACATTAATTCAAGAACAAATCCTTAAAAAAGTTTAGAACATCATCAGCAAACCCAAATCTATCACTATCAAATCCATCTTATACATTTAAAAGAAAGAACAATAACAATAAAACGAAATGTCACTTGGAAGGGTTAGAATAGATCAGCAAGATAGAAATACTACAGCCTATCTTTTCTTTCTTGTTTTCTCCTCCTTCTCTCTTCTTCTTCCTCTCTCCTTGAATCTTCCTCAAAGTGGGAAAAAATGGAGCTCTCTTTTAGGTCTTCATTCTTTTCTTTTTATATATTTTCTATTTAGGGCAAACACTAGGGTTTATCCTAGCCCAAAAGTCTGAAATATCCCTCGAAAAGTCGTGTTTTAGTGCCACGATTGTGGCACTCAATTTTTGCTTTCTGTCAAGATCATGACATATGGGGCCACGATCGTGGCAAACCATCAAGCTGTTTTCACGATCATGGCCCTAGGCCTTGCTTCGAACTTCCTTTGAATTCTCTTTGATCTTTAATATTTCATCTGAAACATTAACAAACACATCAAGGTACCTCAAATACACAAAATTTAAGCTCAGTAGCATGCTCTAACCCATAAAACACTCAAAACATAAATTTCTAACTAAATAATACAATCCTAACTAAAAAATGCACTAATTATTCAATTTAACAACTAAAAACATACTAAACTACCCACTAAAACATTATGCAAGCCACCGCTATCATATCTTCAACCATTAATTTCATATAATCTCTTGATGAAAATGGAAACAACCTCATTCTTCTAAGGTTATTATTTGTATCATTTACTTTGAATTTGTCAAAAAGTTGTCTTATATGCACATGAAGATCTTTTGCTGGAACCCCTCCCCGGGCGGGTCACGGGCCTGACGTCCTACGTGACATCTGGCCGCGCCTCCCCCAAGGGAGGGATTCCCCACCAGGGATACTTAAAACGAATAATTTCATTTAATTTCCTCTGTACAAAAATAGAGATAAAA
>JAOQMS010005896.1:2112-17158 GCA_027563885.1 Erythroxylum longipes
ATATAGGAAAAAGTCAGTACAGATATTGTATTAATAAAATTAGCTAAACCTTTAAAAATTACTTTTCAATTAATTTTGATACGTAAACAACTAATCAGATATATAGACAAAGTGATTAAATGAATAATTCTAAACTTTTAAACCTAATCTAAAATATCACTAACTTAATATATCTTTTTTTTAAAAGGAGGAATTCGCAATTATTATTTTTTAGATACGCGGTGAGTAAATCTCTTGATTGACGTAATAGCCTATAAATCATGTCAACTCGAGTGCTCTGTACTAGACAAACTCTGAAAAACAGGCTTGATCGAGAGAGCATAAGGAGAGAGAATTGAACACAAGACTTTTTGGTTCCATGCCCTTCTACTCTAATAACTCGACCACCGCTACGATAAATCTTAAGATAACCATAATGAATAAATTATTTTTTTGATTAGGAGAAAAACAAAAACAAAACCTTTCGGGAATTGTAAATGGTTAAATATAAAATATAGTTACGCTTAAAATTAATGTTTTAAAAACCAAACCGAATAAGTTTGTCCGGTTTAACACTACAAACTTTAAAATAGTAAATCTTTTGATTCAAATTTTAATTTTTTATTTAATTTTGTTTAATAATCTTTACCGTTAAAAACTAATTAATTTATTAATTAATCGGTTAATTTTGATAAATTAATTAATTTTATAAATCAAAATAATAAAATATGATTTAACAATTTTTTTAATTAAACTTTAAAATTTCCCACTAATCTAACCTTTAGGTAAAAGCATTTTCTTGTCAACTTTATAATCATAATTGTTTTGAAAAGGGGTTGAAAAATGTTTATTATAATAATTATTAGATATTTACTATTTCTCACTGAAAAAATATCTCCACTAGGAAAGATTCTAGGTCCCCCCACTGTCAGGGATAGATCTCTGAAAATGTTTATTTCGTTTTAACGTCAAGTCTACTTTTTTTTGGTTTTTGGTTTCATTTGCAATGCAATGCCACTAGTATTCATCAAACTCGTGTTTGAAAGTAATAATGGGATCACTGTAGGTTTTGACAATGGAACACTCCAAATTCTTGTAGTGGATATTTCCTGTCTGCTTTCTGCGCAATGCAGTCACTTCCCTCCACCATCTATCCTATTTATTGTTAACAATAGTAATGATAATAATAATAATAATTAATTAAAAAAATCTCAATTCTAATCTAACGTAGTGTTTTTGTTAAGTTTAATGACCTAAATCAAATTACGTAACTCTGACAATTTTACGTTTTGATATCAGTTTTTCTCTCTATTTTTAATTTGTTCTTTCGATCCTTTTATTCTTTGATTTTTATATTACACAACTCCAACACCTTCACGTTAAGGGTATTGGAAAAATAAACTGAAAATAAAGAACTTATTGGTATAGTACGTTACAATGCGAAAGTAGTTTAGGACGTTAAAAAAAATAAATAGAAAACAGAGAGTTGACGGCGTCGAAAAAACAAACAAAATTTCATTCGTTGTATTAATTTTAGCTGACGTGTATTAATAGTTATGATTTTTAACGTCAAACTAGCATTGAAAAAAATTAAAAATTTGAGTATTTTTTGCTACTTTTTGAATTTCGGGCTAAAATTGTAAAAAATAAAAATTTAAGTATTTTATTGTTATTTTTTAAATTTCAGGTTATAATTATAAAATTGAGTAAAATTTAAGATTTTTTTTAATTAACCCTAATAATAATAAAAAACGTAATCAATGCAAAAAGCTTTTTACTTTATAAGGGTCTAAGGAAAATTATTAATATACGCAACCTTTTTTGTAATTTTTTTATAAAAAGATTATTTTCGTTATTCGAATCTATAACCTTCAGCTTACAAAAGAGTAGCAGATATCAATGGCCAAAAACTAAATTTTATTTTTCATAAATGAGATCATAAATATTTGATCAGAGACCAATTCTTATAATACCGTCAAAAGATTCAATTCCTGTTAGCTAAATTGCACTTTAGTCCTCACATTCTCTTCATTTTACCACAAAAAGTCCCTTTTATTATATTAAGATTATTACTTGAAAGAGCCAAAATAACTGAAAACGACCTTAGTCACGTGTCGACGACCCCAAAGCCTTCCTAATCATTCGAGTCACATATTGATCCAACGGCTACCATCACGCCAACGTCCAAGAAACCTTATCGACAAAATGAACGGTCCATACCAATCCTACGCGTACAGTGAAAACATAAAGACAACTAAACCGAAGTCTCCGTTTACTAACTGAAGTGTCTAGCGAAGAACCTGAAGTCCGTACTGTTAGAAAAGTCTACTCTCGTGTTCAATCTCCACTCCTGTCTTCTCCATTTCAACCATCAAATAGCTGATTTATAAGCAACCCTTGTTTCATCCATCTTTACTTGTTGGTAAAAACCCAAAATTTCTGTTGTTGGTGTGGATATATATAAATTGTAAAGCTTCTGTCTTGGTGTTCACATACATGTGAAGATTCAATCTTGGTTTTGTTGTTTGTGGTTAAAAATGGCGGATTCTGACAACGAGTCAGGAGGGCATAATGCAAATAGCGAGTCGTCGACGAGAGAGCAAGATAGATTCTTGCCAATAGCAAACGTGAGCAGGATCATGAAGAAAGCTTTGCCAGCTAACGCGAAGATCTCAAAGGATGCCAAGGAGACGGTGCAAGAGTGTGTGTCGGAGTTCATAAGCTTTATAACAGGAGAGGCGTCAGATAAGTGTCAGAGAGAGAAAAGGAAGACAATTAACGGTGATGATCTGTTGTGGGCTATGACTACTCTGGGCTTTGAGGATTATGTTGAGCCCTTGAAGATTTACTTGCAGAAGTACAGAGAACTGGAGGGTGAGAAGACTGCTGCAGCTGGTGGTGGTCGCCAAGGTGATCATAGAGACGGCTCCGCCGTCAGTGGTGGTGGTGATCCTGTGGGTAGTAGAGGTGAGTTTGTGGGAGGTGGGATTTATGGAGGGATGCAGACAAGCATGATGATGATGGGGCATCACCACAACCACCATAATATCTATGGATCTGGTGGTTCTGGTGGAGCATCCACTGGTAGGAATCAGAGATCAAGCTAATGTCAGTACTGATTATTTCTTCTTTAGAATTTAGTTTCCTCTTTCTTTTGCCCTGTAATTTTCTGGACTGTACTTGACTAGTGAGGTTTGTGGTTGATGATGATATACAGCAATCATTTGTTTTCTCCCTTTGTTTGTGATTTTGTTGTAATTCTATAGGATGAATTGAATTTGGAAGCGGCAGATTTACAAAGCATCAGATGATGGAATCTGTTTCTCCAAAACAAAATTAGAAGCATATAGTGGGATTAACAATTTTATTGTATCTCTTAATGATGAAATCTTATTGGTCTGAACACTAATTCTGATCCCTAGAAAAAGCAATTTCTTTCTGTGCCTGGGTTTGCAGCTTCTGTATATAACTTAATCACATATTTAGATTTGCGGTCCAAATTCGATTTAGAATGTGATTTGAAAATAGTCAGAGTCTCAACTTATTCGATCCTTTCTATGGCTATTAGCCAACAGAAAATTACTGACTAACCAACAACGTGTCATTAGACACGTAGTAATGGATAGCAGTTGTCAGTTCTTTGATCAAGATAACAGTTGTCAGTTCTGTGATCAAGAAGAGACCACATTGTATGCACTTCGAGATTGTCACAAGGTGAAGGCTTTTTGGCGCAAATTGTCTCCTGCAGTCTTGGAGTCTGCCTTTTTCTAATGGCCCGAGGCGACGTGGCTGCAGTATAATCTAGTTCAAATGCAAGTGGACAAGTAGGCCATAATATTTGGCATCTCTTACTGGTGTATATAGCAGTAGCGGAACAGGTGTATTTTTGAAGATGGTTTTGAGTGGTCAGAAGTAGGACATTGCATAGTATTAGAGTATGTAACTTAGGTCAGAAAAGCCCAAGTGGTGACTGGACGAGTCGCCAACACACCGGGTTTGCCCGTAGGACAAATTGTCAGCTGGAAATCACCACAGAAAGGTTGGATCAAAGTAAATACAGATGACGCGATTCAACACGGTTCTTCGGCTAGTACGACTGGAGGATTACTTCGGGACTGCAATGGCCAGTGGTGTGAAGGATTTTTACACAATTTTGGAGCATGCCCGCCCTTGATTGCTGAATTAAGAGGAGTTCACGAGGGGTTTAAATTGGCTTGGGATTATGGTTATCGGAAAATCGACCTAGAAGTGGATTCGTTAGAGGTAATCAATATTCTTTCTTCTTCTGAACGGATACTAACTGAGGATACTTTTTTGGTGCAGGGCATACAGGCGGTGCTGGATTGAGATTGGGAGGTGCAAATTCAACATGTCTATAAAGAGGGGAATCAGAGCGCTAACAATCTAGCTAATTTAGCTATACGAGCACGACCAGAATTGCATGTCCTTCCAAAACCTCTGCTAAAAACTGGGTTTTTGGTACATCAAAATATGCAAGAGATTTTGTATTACCGGAGCATGAGTTAATGTTGTAATTTATGTTTTTCTTTTCATTGTATTAAAAAAAAGAAATTTATAAAACTCACATATATAATATAAAGACACAAACAATAGAGACATTTATTATAATATAAAGACATATTTTAAATACTGACATTTCTCTATTGTTGAAACGATTTACAGACACAAAATTCTTACTCAATTCGTCTCTTTTCCAACTTTATTATCTCACCGATGTGCTTATAGTCTATTGTGAGAAAACAAAATCTATAAGCAAAGACAAAACCAAACATTTTAAAAACTGACATCAATGAGTCAATTTTAAAACTTTTTATTACAATGGTCCAAAAGTCTAAAAGCCCATTGATAAATTATCAAATTTCCTAACTATTCTTTAATGCACGAGTAATTTAAAGGGTTGATTTCTAACATTCTCGCACTTGACTCGTAAGTTTATACAATCTATTAGATCAATAATTTAAACAATCATAATGTATAATAATCATCATTCACATATGCTATAAACTCACCCTCTCTAGTGGATGCAGCTATTACAGATTGCTATGCACTCTTCCATGATATGACTCCTTTAGGTAACAAATAAATGTAGCCAAAAGTAGATTTTTTTGTATGTACACAACCATCAAAGTTTTAATTTAAGTATCCAATCACCTTAAAGTAATCAGACCTCCTAAAAGTGAACATGTGTTCTTTAGTTCCTTTAGATATCTCAAAATTTTCTTTGCAATTTTTTAGTGATCCATACCAGGAGTTCTCTGGTATCTCCCCATCATCCCTATTACAAAGCTTATATACGATATCGTACATGTCTAAGTATACATTAAGCTCCCAACCACAGATGCATATAAAAATTTGATCTCATTTGCTTCCATCATAAATCATTTTTTGGACATTGCTTGAGGTTAAATTTATCCTCCTTCTGAATTGGAACTACTGATGATGAACACTTTTCCATCCTAAATCTCTCTAATACTTTATTAATATTAGCTTTTTGAGACAAACACAACAATTATTGAATCTAGAATATTTCTATTCCTATCACATAAGTTGCCTCACCAATATATTTCACTTCAAAATGACTAGAGAAAAAATTCTTAGTCTCCTTTAATAGACTAAGATCATTAACTGCAAGCAAGATATCATTAACTGCAAGCAAGATGTCACTAACATACAAGACCAAACAAAAACAAAAACTTACTCCTACTAACCTTCAGATATATACATCGATCAATATTGTTTTCTTTAAATTAAAAGAAAACAATAGGATCATTGAATTTAAGATGCCATTGTTAAAAAAACTTGCTTAAGCATTTATATTGACTTCTTCAATTTATATACCATGTTTTTCTTTACATACTTTATGAATCCATTGGTTGGTTCATATAGACTTCTTCCTCTAAATCCCTATTTAGATTCACTTTCATTTGGTTCAATTCCAAATAATAATAAGCCAAAAAAGCCGAAATAATTATGAGTGAATCCTTCTCAGAGACTGGTAAAAAAGTCTCCTTATAATCAATGTCTTCCTTTCCTTCTGAGTAAATCATTTAGCAACTAGTCTAACCTTATAACGTTTTAAGTTACCAAGAGAGTCACATTTGTTCTTAAAGATCCATTTACAATTAATTCTCTTGTAACCTTCTGACAATTCTATAAGGTCCCAGACACCATTTTGTTCTATATATTTGAACTCATATTTCATAGCATATATCTACTTATCAAAAATTTCATTGTTTGTGGCTTGTGAAAAAATTACTGGGTCATTCGCAATTCCTAAGTCATTTTCAGACTCATATAGATATACCACATAGTCATAAGAAATAATTGGTCCTTTTTTCTCTTTGAGACCTTCATAATGCTATTTGTTGTGGTTCTTTTTCTATAGATTCATTCACTTCATGTTCAATTTCATTATGACCAATGGGTTCATAATTCATTAACTTATTGTTCTTCATAATTATTAGATGGTTCAATAACTTTTGGAACAACAATTTGAGTATGTGTACAAGCTATAGGGACTTGCAATCCCATTTCTTGAATGTCCACTGTACTTGGTCTTTCACGCTTACTAGTCTCACCATGCTCAATGATTCTAGCATTCCTAGTTTCTATAATTCTTACAGTATCGTTAGGACAATAAAATATAAATCCTTTTATTTAAATAACCAATGAAATATCCACTAATTATTCTTACATCCAATTTATTTTTATATCGATTATAATGCATAATATCTGCCTGGCAACACTAAACATGCAAATGCCTTAAACTAGGTTTTTTTTTTCTAGTCTACAGTTCAAAAGGAGTCTTTGAAACTACCTTACTAAGAACATTATTCAATAAGTACATGACAACTTTTATAACATATGTCGACAAAGAAGTAGATAAAAATGAATTACACATCATACACCTAACTACATATAGCAAAATTCTATTACACTTTTCCACCACACCATTTTATTGTAATGTGCTTGACATTGTGCATTGCGCACAAGTATTACGTCTTTTAAGGAATTTAGCAAAATGACTATGATTTTGACCACTTTTGTAACCTCTATCAGACATAGCCATTTTCACCTTTTTGTCTAATTGCCTTTCGACCTCATTAGTACAAACCTCCAAGGTGTTTACAACCTAAAATTTGTCATGTAGCAAATATACATATCCGTAACTTGAATAATCATTAATAAAGGTGATAAAATATTTTTCTTTGTTGAAAGTAGGCAAATCAAATGGTCCACATATATACCAATGTGAATTATTTGAAGAAGCTAAGTGCTTTTTGTGGCTCCTTTCTTTATTGTGTGTTTTGTTTGTTTGTCTTTAATATAATCCACACAAATATTAAGATCAGCAAAATCCAATTTATGGAGTATTTCATTCTTTAATAAGCTTTTAAGCCATTTTTTAGAAACGTGTCCCAAACTCTTATGCCACAAGTAAGTAGATATATCATTATTCAAACTATGTTTCATACCAATATTGAGATTTACAATTGATAATGTTTCAGCATAAACAATATCAAGATTTAATTTATATAAACCATTATGCAATACATCACTATCAATGACATGATTATATCTGTACAAATTAAAATTAGCACTACCTAATTTAAATGAGTATATATAGATCTATCAAGTTGGATAAAAAATTTAAATTCCTAGATATACTAGTTATGTAAAAATGTTCTCCTAAATTTAAATGATATATAGTGTTTAAGATTAAATGATAAGTCCAGACATCTTCCGCTGGAGCTCTAATTTTTTTGTCATATAGACAAATCTTTGATTTGATCTTATAGCTTGGGTCATAAGGAATCCCTACAAGGTATTAGAAATATGAGTAGTAAAACCAAAATCAATCCCCTAAGTATTAAAAGGAACTTTACCAAAGTTTGTTTCATAACATACATAAGCATTAGGCTTACTTTTCTTCTTTAAAATGCCTTATGTTTAGGACATTCCTTTTGGAAATGCCCAATCTTCCTACAAAAATGACATTTGCATTCATTATATTCCTTCTTGTGGATCTGAGAGAATTCCCCGTTAACTTTCAGGGATTCCTTCACTTTCTTCTCATGCCTTTTTTCTAACTTTCTTATTAGCTCTTTGATTCGTGACATATTTGATAGAGTGGCTTCTTTAGTTCTTGAATCTAGTCTTTTATTGAACCAATATATTGTGCAACTCATCCACATTCCATTTATCCCTCATGGTATTATTGTTCATTTGAAAGGAACCATTCTCAGATATTAATGAGTTCAAGATGAACTACATAAGGAAGTTCTCATCTACTGTCATTCTTAGAGACTTAAGTCTTGTTGTAATGTTTGTCATCTCAATGATGTATTTATGTATATTATGTGATCAATCAAATTTTATAATGGTCAGTGTACCGAAAAGAATCCCATCAAAAGACTTGTCAGTAGCCTTGGGGCACTTCCTTTCAATTTTGAGAAGAGTGAACTTAATATTGCCAATAATTTTCATCTTCATATACATTAGACTCAATCTATTTGACCTTTCATAGTTGTTGAAATGGATTTTCTTAAAACATTCAGAGCATCTAGTTCTCAATTCTGAGTGCAAAATCCAAGTCAAGACAAGTAAAAATAGATTTGTTCACTCCATTCAAAGAAGTTTAGTCCATTAAACATCATAACAAATGAGGGACTTGGGTGTATGACAATAGGTGCAATAAGAAATTAAAACTTAACGTTAATTCTTTGAGTCATACAACAACTTGCTACACAGATTCAAAAAAATCTTCATGAATTGTATATTAATATTCACTTTTGGGCTATCTAAACATAAATTGATGCTAAAATGTATAAAATTTGGTAATAACACATACACCAACTTAAAAAACTTACATAAATTATACATTAATGTTCACCTTTTGGGCAATCGATTAACATACCATGCAACATATAATGATACTAATATGTACATAATTTGGTAATCAAATATACACTAACTAGAAATATTTACTATCTTTAGATATCTAAACACAACTACTTTTATATATGCATTACCTACATTCATTCTCATTGACTATAAAATAAACAAACTAACTCTAAGCGATTTCGAAACACTCTATCGATGAGTTTCAATTTACCCATAATATTACAATTCATTATCATCAAATTATTAGTAATTGAAATTTAAACATAATGTTTTGAATAATAAAAACAAAAAAATAATTAGGCTATCAGTGCCTAGCACTAGCAGCTAGCAATGAGATCCTATTTGCAGCTCATAACGTTCAATTTGTTACTCTCTCTCTTTCTTATTTTGTATATACAGGGCATCGATTCAACATTCATAATCATCAATTCCTTAGATTTTGTATACAATTCACAAACATATGAGAAACAAAATTTAGAACTTTTCAAAAATTTCAAATTAGGCTCGTAAGGTTCTCTAAATCATAAGAAATCTATAGGAAATGAGAATTTATTATAAAAATGCTATGATATTTGTAAGAAATTTTCATAAATATGAAAAAATCTAGAAAGTCATAGAACTCACATATGTACATTCATATTCAGATTTGTATTCCAATACAAAAAAGAGATTCTCAATACTGACTTTTCGCTATTGCTTAGTAATACAAAAATGATTTATAAACGCAAAATCCTTACACAATCTGTCTCTTTCCCAACCTTCCTATCTCACTTACGTACTTGATGGTATATTGTAGTACAATAACAACAACCCAGTAAAAGTGTTGCTAAAATGTGCGATCTAAGGAAGTCTCGCAATCTTACCCCTAATTGGTAAAGAGATTGCTTCTAATATACCCATATGAAAAAATTAATAAAAGATACATATTGAAATAATAAATTAAAAATAATTAAAAATAAAGAAAAATAAAATTAGACATAAAAGAAAATAAAAATAAAATACATAAAAATAATAAATAAAAATAAATAACTACATGCAAATAAGAATATAAAAATAAGTAATGAAATAAATAATATAATATATACATAACAAGGTAAATAATTAAAAAGGTAAAAGACGTAAATAAACATACAAACAAACAAAAACACGTAAATAAATAAAACAAACATTACACAAGCAAAAAAGAAAATACATAAATAAATAAAACAAATATGTCATTATGTTTAGGCTAAGTAAAGAAACGCTTAGACTAAATAACTAAGGAGGAAGAACTGCACATTAAAAGATTAAGTTAAATATAAGACATAAGACTCGAAAGAAAATGTTTAAAAGACCTATGAAAAAGAGAAGGATCTCTCTATGTGAGATCCTTTACACGTGTCTTAGTATGTAAAAGTTTTCTATTAAAGATTACATCCTCAATAGAGTCACA
This sequence comes from Erythroxylum longipes, assembly GCA_027563885.1. NCBI lineage: Eukaryota > Viridiplantae > Streptophyta > Magnoliopsida > Malpighiales > Erythroxylaceae > Erythroxylum > Erythroxylum longipes. The sequence goes on from JAOQMS010005896.1 coordinate 12,449, forward strand.
TCATTTTTATCACCTCTCCTTAGCCCTTTTTATTTCTTCATCTTTTCCTCTTACAGTCTCTAAATACAATCATCTCATATCTTCTTATTAGAGCATCACGATGTCTTTTCTTAATATATTCGAACTACCTAAGCCTTATCTCTCTTAGTTTTTCATTAATATTAGTCAAATTTAATTTATCTCTTCTCATTATATTACTGACCATAAAGTTGCATATCCAATTGAGCATCTTCATCTCTATCACCATTAGCTTATGACTATGCACTTATTTGATAGGACGACCTTATTTCTTTTGACAAGGTTATATATCCAACTGAGCATCCTCGTCTATGTCACAATTAGCTTATGACTATATACTTATTTGATAGGACAATATTTCATCCTATAAAACATGACTGATCGTTGCGCAATAGAATTTACCTTTGAGTTTGAGTGATATGTTCTTATTACATAAAATTCTTAACGTACTTCTCTATTTAAGGTGCCCTAATTTGATATGGTAAACAATGTCCTCATCGATCTCTCCATTACTTTAGATAATAAATCATAGATACTTAAAACACTATTTTGTGGTATAACTTCTGAATTAATCTTTATTTCTACATAAGAAGCCACCTTATAATTCAAAAAGTTACGCTCTAAATATTCAATTTTAGTTACGGTCAATTTAAAACCATTTGATTCTATGTTATCCCTTCAAAATTTTAGGTTAATACTAAGACCATCCTTTGACTCATCAACTAAAACAATGTGAAAAGACAACCTATTAACAGAGAAAGTTCAATGTCTGTTTAATAAATTATTAAATCTTCTAACCATCTTTTGACACATGTTTCCAAAAATAAGAACTTAACATGAATTGAAAAACAAATAACCTTTTCTCGTTACTTTATTCTTAATTTATTTTATAAATATCTATTTATTTAATAAATAAAACTGGTAAAAATTAAATAAATAAATGCTCATGAGCCTATGAATTGTGTCCCCCGTAAAGGTAGAAGCTGGAAATAATTTATGTTTCTTCTTTGACTTGTCTGTACTGCATCTGCACCTATGTCCTCTTCTTGTGGCTTTAAGTTGTTTATATCGTCATGCAAAGGTAGCAGAGTACAACGTCAGCGGGGAACGTCCGCAGACGTTTGACCCGTCATGTATCATTTCTTTTCGTGGATGACCAGAACCTGACAGATTAATTGCGTAACTTGGAAACTTGGGAAGCAAAATGTGCGGCGTTTTCAGGAAGCGACATTTGTTAAAGTTTGAAAACTACAAAACACAGTGCATGATTGTCATACATAAACAATCTCTGAGAAAGCATCATAACTTTTAAAGCACAATAGTGAAAAATCATCTCAGTTTTATGGATTGGAACATGAAATTGAGAAGATTTTTCATGTTTATCTTGGAAAAGGGTGATAACTAAGGAACGATATACGTAAATGTATTATTAGGTTGATGAACTTTGATAAGCTTAGTTCGCAGTAAGGTGCCGGAAATTTTAAAACAGCAACATGAAGAGGAAGAAAGATAATCTAAATTGTGTTCATGTGTTATAGATTTCAAGGCAGTTGCAGAAATTCCAATATCATCGAAAGAGTATGATGTTTTCTCCTCAATTTTATCCGTCCACTGAATGTATTGAGGAAAACAGCACTAGACGACAAAAGACAATTCATTCCCATACCGCAAGTTTACGTTCTCTAATAAGCATTTATAAACGGCGTTGGAGTTCACGCCTGTCAGCCGAGCTTGGTAGCGTGAGCTTGTAACCCAAGTGGGGGCTTTGAGGTGGTGGAACATGGGATTGGCTCTGAAGGTTGGGCTTGATCGTAGCTGAATCTGGCCTGCCCGTTCCAAGTATGGAGTTGAGTCTCGACGTTCTAACTAAAGCTAGAGCGGCGCGTCTCCTAAAGTGAAGGACACAGCGTCAGGCTGGTTTCACAGAGCAGCGATTACCTTCCGCTCCTGTCAGTGGAAGGCTAACAGGTCGGTGCTACCCAAGTCCGCATAGCCTGAAGGGTTGTCCTAACCGAACCACCACTTTTTTTCCCCCGGTATACTTAAAATGACCCACAGGAGAAAGGGCATATTAGTAATTAGATAGGATATTTCACCATTTACTAGCCTACATTTTTCACCAACATCGCCGCAAAACCCTAAAATAAACTCTCCTCTGTGGCTCTGTGCTTTTTTGTTGTTGCAACTTTTACATTTACCACCAAAATGGAACTACTAGTCCCCGACCGCCGGCCGTCGAACGTTGACGAGTTCCATCAAGAGATAACTCCATTTCCGACCACTGGAACCTTTCTTGTCTCCACTCCAACGGCTGGGCTTTTCTCCCCTGATGTTAACCATCACAACCTCCCGCCTCAGAAGCTCCAGCCCATCAGAGGAAGCAGCGAAAGGTCGCCGTCGAACTCTCAGCATGACTATCCGCTGCTTCTTCATCAGCCGTCGATGGAGGCCCGGGGAATTTTGGATGACGGAACGTTGGGGAATCTGGGACTTTTGAGTGACATCGTGGTTGGAGACATGGCGATGGACGGTGGTGGTATGGGCGGCTGTGAGAGGGTGTTGGGAATTTGCCCGGTCAGAGTCGGGTCTTATAGGGCTGACCCAAATTATGAGGGTGGCCTTTCGTTGGACGTTGAGTCAAGGTGAGGCCTTTTGCTTGATTATGAAATGTATGTTCATGTCTGTGTTCCGGTAGTTTTGTGTGTTTCATTGATGCGACTTGTATATAAAGATAGTGTTTAGATTATTATGATGGGGTTTAGCTGCTAAGTAAAATTGTTTAGAATTTGGATTTCTGTGGAATTTTGGCTTCTCCAGCTTATTGCTTTCTTCATTGCATTGGGTCATATGGTGGGTCGGGTAATAAATTACATGAATCATGGAGCAATGGGTGATTTTCCACATCGAAACAACACAAGAGAGTGTTCTGTGTAGCCTTTGACTCTTCTGTTCTTTCTTTTTGCAGTTCATCATCAGATGGTGATGACTGTGGTGATTCATTGAAGGCGGCAAAGGAACCTGCAAGCCGGAAAAGAAGAAGGAAATCAAAGAAAAAGCTCAAAGATTTCTTGGAAAATGTGGTGATGAGAATGATGGAAAAACAGGAGCAGATGCATCAGAAGTTGATTGATGTGATTGAGAAGAGTGAAAGGGAGAGGATAATCAGAGAGGACGCATGGAAACGGCAGGAGACTGAAAGGATTAAGAGAGAGCAGGAGGTTAGAGCTCAAGAGACTGCTCGAAACCTTTCTCTCATTTCCTTCATCCAGAATATCATGGGCCACGATATTGAAGTCCCTCAGCCATTAACGCCAAGCAGAAGCCCTCCAGTTGAGACCAGTGGGGACAAAGATGGAGACAATCTACCTATTCACCAAGATTCGAAGTGCAACTTAAATGACAAAAGATGGCCACCAGCTGAAGTTAACGCCCTTATAAGGCTTCGAGCCGCTTCGGATCAAAGTATTCAATTCAACGGTTCCAAATGCCCTAATGTGTGGGATGATATATCTGCTAAAATGCATAGTATGGGCTATGATCGGTCTGCAAAGAAGTGCAAAGAGAAATGGGAAAACATAAACAAGTACTTCAGGAAGTCCATGGGAACTGGTACATGCCCTTATTTTCATGAACTAAACATTTTATACAAGAATGGGAATGGGGTTATAAGTTCTGTAAATCACTCAGACCATATTAACAATGAGAATGAGGTGTAGTAGAAGTTGGAAAACTTGGGACAGGTTTTGTCTCTACTGTTCCAAGACCATCTGTTGAAGGAAGGCTGGCATTAGATTTATTCCTGCATCATCAATTTTCTCAGTATCCAGGCTAGTTGTTTACATGAGCTTTTCCCATTTGTTCTGGTTGAGTAGGCTTTATTGTCAATATTATAATATATAATCATGCTAGCTTATCCAGTTCCCCACATTTGGGAGGCCAGGGTAGAATTTGTCAAAAGGCGCCGATGTTTGTGTCAACAAGCAAATCGAAGTTCAAATCAGTATGAAGATAATATCTAAAGATGGAAGCCATGCAAAGCAATATTTCAATCCCAGTAACTTTTTCTATTCAAGAACACTATGGAAAACAAAACATGTATGTGAATCGTAGAATTGCGTCCATCTTCCCTTGCATACTTAAATTTGGTAAAGATATCTTCACTGCTACTTCAGTTTTATCATCATCACTGTTGCTCCTGTCTGTAAGTGACTATTGTGACATTAGTAATATCACCACACAAACAGTGCAAGGAGTAAAGAATACACTAAGGTGGAAAGAGGAAGAAGGGAGAACAGTAACAAGAGTATAGCAGGAGGCTCAGGTTGCATATAGTATGGGAAGACCAATACGGTTGATATCATCAATAAGGCCATCAGAAATGAACAAATTACAGAGTTACTGTTCATATTAACACACAGAACCAAGAGTAGAATAAGCAGAGAAAAAGTTGAAGTTGGTTTGGATGCTAGAGATTAAAAACCCAAACTTTAGCTTCAGTTATGTTATTAATATTCTATTATCTCCCGTTTAATGCAGAGCGTGAGCTAAGACATAACTGATCTATTTAAGTCTGTAGATAAACCCTACAGATAAGCAGAGAAATTATAGGACTTATTTTAATAACTCATTTAGAGAGAATCAATGAATCTGTTTTTCTTTTAGAACAACATATAGTTTGTAATTCAAAGAGTT
>JAOQMS010005907.1:0-17157 GCA_027563885.1 Erythroxylum longipes
TGTGGTATCAGGGCAAGTAGGAGTTAGACTCCGATAACGGGGTCTAACAGATGTGATATCAGAGCAAGTAGGAGTTAGACTCCGATAACGGGGTCCGACAGAACTCAACATAAAGAACCACTTCACAGGGGATTGGTAGGGATTAATAAATCATAAGAGTGTTATATGTTAAATATATTAATTTATCTTATTTATATATCATTACCTATATTAAAAATATAATATTAATTAATATCTAACACTGATTAATTTTATTAAAATGAAAATTGTATTATGTTTATTATTTGTTACTAACATATGTATTAGTTTAATATGATAATAAACTAAGTATTTTACTATTTTTTATTTAATAAGTAATGATAATTCATTGATCATCTTATTTATTAATATTATTATATAATAAATAAAATTTTAATAAAATACATAATTTACTATCATTAAAAATGTAATTATTTAAATTAAATAAATCAATGTTATACATTAAATATTATTATATTTTAAATATAAATATTGATATAAAAATATGATAAATCAATTTTTTTGACACATGTCGCTTAAGTAGTTTACTAATTTTTAATCGCTCGTTATCTATATAGAGTGTAACATGTCAAAAAATATTAGTTCAATGAAAGTTAACCGTAAAACTTAATAAAGAGATTGATTATAAAATATTCTCAAAATATAGGGACTTCCCATATGATTTTTAAAAAATAAATGGTTTTGGTGGAATAGATGAAATTACAAGGAAGGATTGTATCTTTTCCCATTTTAGGCTTCTTTTAGTTTTTATTCAAGCTTAACGTAAATGCTTTCTCTTTTTAAGATCTATCCTTCGTAGTAATAAGCTATAAAAAGGTGTATCAAAAGCTTGGCTACATCGTACAGGAGAAGGAGAAGGTTAAGAGTGCAACCCTAAAAAATTGCAAAGACTTTAAATCCTTTTAAAAGAATGAGGAGGTTTTTAAAGAACAACTGCTCAAGTGCCTTAATAAGTTGGAAAGGGAAAACACAACCCTAAATAATCAGGTGGTAGGTTAGAAGGGTGAGCTCTAGGTGTAAAAGTAGAAGTTTTTAAGAGTGATTGTTTTCATTTTACATTAATTGTTACAATCGTAGGTCTAAGTCCTTTAAGAATTAGAGTTGTGATAATCTCATTAATGCAACCATGTAAGATTCCGTGCTTATAGAAAGATTGGAAGTAAAATTTTCTCTTTTATGTGATTGTTAAACCAACTAAGGATAAGTTACTTTACTTTGGTGCATTTAGGCTTGATTGAGGCTTAAAATGAACCTAGTTTGATGTTGGATTAATTGGTTAAGTGTTTGATAAGTTTAAGTTGTTAATTGATGCTATAACTTAAGGAATGAATTGTTTGACTTCAATGAATCTAAATCTGGAAATTAAGAGTTGTTAAAGGAACAAAGGTCTTCTTAAGAATAAAATTGTGATCCAAAGGATTTTAGTAAGGTGTATTAGGTATGAATGAATGAGAAATTAGATATTGTGTGATTTTATAATGCTAGAAAAGGATTGGTGAATGTATGATTAATGAATTTAGAATAATCAAGTATACTTGAGGTATAAACCTAATTGCGAACTAGTTATATCCAAGTTATGATGTATGAATGGTTAAGAGTTATGATTTAAGATTACATACCCGGGAAAGTCAATTGAGCACGCATTGAACATTACACATATACATGTGCATGATTGAATATTTATATGATTGATCCATTTAGTAATGTGTATAATATGTGTGTATTGCATGATTAAAGAAGCATAAATAGAACGTCAGCATCCAGACATTGTTGGGTAATCAAGGCAATAGCTTATCTGGAGCTTACTGTAAGTTAACCTAGATGTTTTCTCACCGTGATTGATTTGTTTATGTTTAAATTTCAATTATTGAACTATTATTGATATGATTGTGAAAATTCCAGATCTTGATGGTTCGAGGAGTTTGATAATCGGGATATTATTGGAAGTGTTTTCAGATTGTATGTGAATCTGGAAAATATGTGTACTCAACTAAGTGTTGAATGCCGGAGTCAGATTTGATAAACGTGATATATGACTGTGTACTTAGAAAGAAAGCTATTGATAGCATAATATGTGAAAAGATGCATTGCAAAATATCGTTATGCATGATCAGATAAAGGACTTATGACCAAAGTGACTAGTTCAAAAAAAAGAGAGCTTAAAGCTTAATAATGTGCACAAAGAGCCACAAGCTCAGTTATCAATGAGCCTGGTATCCACAATAGGTGCGGGACAGTAAATGACATGATCCTGGTATCCACAATAAATATGGGACAGTAAATAGGCGCTCGGTTACAACAAAGTAAAAATAAAGGTAGAGTCACATGTGCATATGCATTTGTAAATATATCTTCAAATGTATCATGTGAATGATTATGTACATGTTACTGATATGAATGACTGAGATAGATGATTGAATTGTTTTAAAATTGTGATGCGAATTGTTATATACAAGTTGTACTTTTTGAAGCACGATAAAATGCGACAAATTATTCAAAATTGGATGATATGATTTGCTTGTGAAATTTGAATGTGAATTGTCCTTGTGTTTTGATATGAGTGAGCATATCGATGATGGTTTATTCATTGAGTTCGCAAACTCATCAAAATTGCAAAGTTGATTTTCATGTACGAGGAGACCTAGCTTTTAAGGCAAACTAGTAGAAGTCTAGTTCTGTCAATTTTGGAAATCAATAATAGCTCAAAGGTCTGCTCAGCTGATAATGAGAAGTTTAAATAGAATACTTTTGTATAGTTTCTCATTTCATATAGAACATGTTGTAAAAGAGTAGTAAACTCTCAGATGTTTTGGTACTGTACATATATGTATTATGTAGTGTAATGCTACAGTGTGAGTTATGTTTGTAAATGAAATGGAAAAAGTTGATCTTTTGACTACTTATGTTCTGTGTGATGCCATAATAAGTTAATGTGATTGCTCTAACATGCCATTTTCATAGGGTTTGTTCTCGACTGTCCTATAGATGTTCAGGCATATACTTTATGGCAATAGTGTGTTACAAAGTACTTACTATAGACATTTGTAAAAAAAAAGATAGTGATTTAAATTTACTACTTTACAGTTTTAGCATTTTGAAAATTTAGTAAAATCTAGTTCATCATATACACTTCCTTGCCTCCATAATTTTGAACTCATAAAGAGAAATAATTGAGTAAATCGAATTTCGTATAGCATACATTATTGTGAACTTAACTATATGATCTTATTTGTAATATACTCGCCAAGTGTTAAAATGTTAAACATAGGATTTTGACAATTAGCATTTTATAGGTATTTCAAGAGGTATCAAATTCCTTTCCTATTGAAATTTGTCAAACTTTGAAGGTCTATACTTATAAGGTAAAAGAAATAGAAATTTAAGCAATTTGTAGTCCGGTAGTTAGTGGATAAATTTTATCATAAGAATAACATATACTTTAATTATCTTTGCGATATTGTTATTATAGTTTTTTTTTGCATTATGATGATATGCAATCATATTGACATTGCTTCCCTAGTTATAACAATTAGTTTGAATTTCCTATTAATATTAAACAACTGTCTCAAAACTCTGAAATTACCGACGGAATGCATCATTATGTTGGTAATTAGTGATAGATTAATATATTCCATCAGTAATTATCGACGAAATTTTGTTATTTCATCGGTAAAAATATACTGACGGAATAAACAATATCGTCGGTATGTTTATTCCTTTTATCGACGGAATAATAAAATTTCGTTGGTAATGTACCAATGAAATAATGTATTCCTTTTATACCGACGGATAATATTTTCCATCACTAAATCTAGCGAGGGAAAATTATAAATCCGTCGGTAAATTTATTAATGGAAAACATTATTCGTCGCTATATTTTTATCAACGGAATAACAAAAATTTTTCGCTAAAATTTACCTACAACTGTTTCTTCAACGACTTTTTTTATAGGTCATTTCTGTTGCTAAATTTGTTTCCCGATAAAAAGCCTTTATTTGCGATCAGTAATTTCTATCACTAAGACATATTTTTCTTATGGTGTAAAATGTTATCTTCTTCTATCTTCTCAAAGATCTAACATACATATAACCTATAGGATGCTTATTATAAGATTTATGGGAGTGCCTACTACTACTAGATCATGCTCATCCATGAGCACTCCTAGCCCTCTTACCGAATTGGTGGTAAAGAGTCACTACCTATGATGGAAAAATTGTCCTGATGTAAGCATACTCGAACTAACTCAATGAAAGCATGCCCAAAGTTCTTCCTATTCCTTTGTTACACATAATAGATAAGGAAAAGGTCTTTTTGACTCATCATGCCTATGCTTTCCCATTTAAAACATTTGTAATGTGCATGTACCTTATCATTTGAAACTGAAATCTCAAAGCCTTAATTTTTTTTATAATAAGGCATCACTATAGCTAAGACATGTCAATAATTTTTAGAATCTACCTCTATCTAGTCCTAATCTAAGGATATCTTGCTAGGTTGTAAGTCTGAGCATGCTCCTCTGAGTGTAGGCTAGTGTGGACCTCGAACTGATTATAAATAAGACTGTGATCTACAACTCCTATCCAGAACTTGAGGACTAAGTCATCTTCCTACAACATCTTATAACTGTCAATATTTAGGATCCATATAAACTCCAAAGTTAGCTCCTTATACACCAACTTTTGCATATCAAAAAAATATGAGCCACTTATCAAAGGAGATAATCTCCCTCATTCTTTCTACTAGGTCCCCCTTCTGTAGTACATCCAAGTTGATGTACCTGGATGCCTTTAATTGAATAGTCTAGAAGGATTAAAATCACTTCATGTGAACCTTAATAGTAAAGTGGAACAATAGGTAAATCGACTACTCTTAGGGCTTTGGGGTATAACTAAAAATGGTAGTGGTAGTGCTAATGCCTATAGTGCTAGCCATCATTTTGATACATAGTCCTAGGGGCAATCACAGGTAATGTAGATATAGAGCCATCAACCTTAAGCCTCTTACACTAGGGCTAAACTATAGGCCCCCTTAAGTGGTCATGTTGGCCTTGTCCTTACTATAATACTATATCCTAAATAAAAATGAAACATAAGTAATTAATTTGAAAATAACTTTTAGCACCGCATATGTATTCATGTATAATGGAATTGAACATGTATGGAATAAAATAATGTACCACTAAAAGATGTGTTAACCTAGATTATAAAATTCCCATGTTCATGTTCTTGTCATTCGTGTATGATATAACCATCACTCTCATCCCATAACATATAAAATAACTTCATATATCCTTTAGCCTACCTAAAAACTCAACCAACTAATGCATCAAATTAAATGTACTAGAACAACCAATACAATTCACGCTAATCATCATCGTCTATAAATATCACGTATAGGTCATAATTCACCTAAGTTATTTTCTTAGCATCCTAAAATTCATGCGTAATAGATATTTAGTCAATTATAAGCATAAAACATAATTTAAGAATCTAAATAATCCACATTGCATGTTAATAATGAAAATAGAAGTGTAGTAGGAAAAATACCTAGATGACACTAAAATAGGGTTGGTGAGGGCTTAGGAGATTGGAAATATCTCTAAAAGCCTAAAGGAAAGCTGAAATTTTAAAGAAAACTGGTGGGAGAGGCGGTGAGAAATGAGGAAGCAAGAACTAAAATGCCTTTTATAAGGTTAAAATACAGGCTTTACACAGTACAATTTAGGGGACGTGTTAAAAAAGGCTAAATGCCCAAAGTTGGGCCAAACCTTTTTGGGTTTGATCAATTTAGGTCCAAACATTTTAACCTACTCAATTAAGGTTTAAACGTTATCAAGTTTGTTCAATGTTAGGCTATTTTGGACGGCAATCTAGCAATTTCATACATGCGCCGTTAAGTCAACTTGGAGAGGCCAAGTGGATTTTAGACGCCACGTAAAAAACACAAGGGATTTTTAGGAAAAAAAAAGAAAAATATTTTACATTTTTACTCAAAACCTTAAATCCCTAAATATTCACCCTCTTTCTTTTGGAAACTTAGCAAAAGGGGTTTTTCGATCCAACATCTTGCCTTTTCACGCATCATCACTATCGATCACTCTAATCTCTCTCATTGATCTGCATTCTAACTTTTGAAACCATAAATAAGATAATTGTTGACGTTCTTGCATTAAGGCTCTACTTCTATTACTGTCTTAGCTATAAACTCACTAGGGATCTTGCTAAGATTAAAGAGATGATTTTCCTATATTCTTTTAAATTTAACATTTGTCACATATGGCAGAAGAATGTTCTTATTTGAGTGGAAGTCTTTTTACTTATTTCTTACATTCTGTGCTACTAAAAATTTAAACCTTGTGAGAAGCACAAACATGTTTTGATACATTGCTTGTTGTCCTCAATTTTTAATCTAATTTTTAAAATTATTTCATCAACAGTAACCTCCTTGCTCTTCACTGGATTGCAACATTGCGCTATGATGAGCTGGGCCAGGTACTTTTTTAGTCGTAAACTCTATTCTTGAAATGTTATTAAAAGCTCATAATCAGAATAACTTTTTGGTGCAGAAAACACTTCTTAACCTATTGCTTCGTAATTATCTGCATTACAATTTGTATGATCAGGTCAGAGAAGCTGAGATCAAAGGCCTCACAGTTTAATGCTCATTTAAACCATTAGGCAACTTTTCACTTTTAAACTATAAGAAAATATAGTCTCTTGTATACAACATACTGATGCTTATTGTAATATCTTGTTTTCTCATATACTAAGGGTTAGAACCCTATATTTCTGTATATGAGAAATATCATTGAGAAATTAGAAAATGCACTTTATTTACATGCATATCACTAGTATAAGCATACACACACGTGATTATTGATTTTTGACACATTACAAAGACTGTACATGCACTTAATTGACATTCCAGGGTATAAATGATTTTTAAATGATTATGATGTGAATTATGAATTATTATATTGTGAATTCTGATTTGGTAATTTATAATATTTATTTGGAATTTTTGGTGAAAATTGAGAGATTTATGAAATTATGGGCAATTTTAGACTAGGAAAAATACCAAGTGGTAAGACAAATTGTACGTGATAGTAGAAATAAATGACAAATAGCAATGAAAATAATTGACAAGTGGCATTCGGATTTATTGACAAGTGTTATAGAAAATTTGGTGACAAATGACATGAAAATTGAGTGACAATGGACTAATTATTAAAAATCATATGGTAGCTTAAGTTAAAATCTAAGTAGCAAAATTTATTAAGTGGCAGTGTCATGATACATGTCATGAAACTTACTAAGCATTTTCACCTTGTTAATAAACCCACAATGTTTTCATCCTTGCAAGACATCTTCAATATCTTTCACTTTGTTCATCTTCTTCATTTTTCTTCTTCTCCATTCACGATATTCACCCTCACCTCACGACCTTGTGTTTGCTCTCATCCTTCACTTGCTACTTCCATTTTTCGTTGCCTTTATTTTTGTTGATAAAAACCCAGCTTATTCTTCTTGAAAAGTTGATCATTGCATAAGATGAGAAAGCTAGGTTACGTGATTTTTGGAGAGCTTAGAGTTAAAACAAGTAAGTATATTATCGTTCTTCATGGGTTGCTTAAATAGAAATGTTTTTTATGATATTAAGAGATAGATTGATGAGTTAATGGAGTTGTATATATGCTGAAACATGGATAAAGAAATGGGAATATTCATGTCCTGTTTTTGTGTATATGATGGGTAATAACTTATGAATTGTTATAAGGATGTTTTTGAGATAGAATGATCATGAAAATGATGATGAATGAGTATTGAACGCTGATGAAGAAATGTGTTAGTTTATATTCTGTTTTTGTGTTTATGATCAACAATAGATTATGATTTGTTTTATGAATGACATTGAGATGAAACTGATGTGAGAATGAAGAGGAAATGAAGTAGAAATAATAAATTAGACATAAGATGGTCTGGACGTAACAAATAATAGTTCAAAATATGGAAATCATGGAAGAGAATGGCTGGAAATTTACAGATAATAAAACCCACAATCGTGGGAATACCTCCACAATCGTGGGAAGTGCAAGGAAGGTGAAAATATGTTCTGGTGACATATCCCACGATCGTGGGATGGCCTCTACGATCGTGGAAATGGCCTTTAATATGAATTCTTCTTCTTTTGTGTGATGTTCGAAACAACAAATGCTAAGGTACTTTCCTATGATGTATTTAAGCTTGAATGAACCTAGTTTGATGCTTGATTAGGTGATTAAATGTTTGAAATGTTTATGGTGATAATTGAAGTTAAAAATTAAGGAAAAGATTAATGATATAAATGTATCAAAAATCTGGAAAAAATTTTAGAGATGTTATGGGATTAAAAGTGATCTTATGAATGCTAATGTGATTCAAAGGAAATGAATGATGTGTATTAAGTAAAGATTAATGGGAATTTAGATATTATGTGATCTTATAATGTTGTAATAACATTAGTGAATGATTGATTGATGAAATTAAAATAATCATGTATAATTGAGGTGTAAACCTAAGTTTAAATTAAGGAAACATACCCAGAATAATCAAATTGAGCATGCATTATACAGAACACACACACACACACATATGTCCTTTATAAATTCTAAATGTGGTCTTGGGCACACCTTCTTTGTGCATCTTGATATCGAGACCTTAAATCAAACTTGGAATACCAACTTGATCTATATAGTTCATCTAACAATTCTTAAATTAAAGATATGGGAAACTTGTCCTTGATGGTGTGCTTGTTGAGTTCCTTATATATATAATCAACACTCATTCTCCCAGAAGTTGTTATTCTCCCTCAGCAATACCATTTGGAAAGAATAAGGGCCAATACTGTGTCTTATAAATTTGTCTAAATAAGCTTTTAATGAACTTTTCAAAGCATCCTTCCAAAGGATTTGATGCTGATAGACTCTATCCCCTCCTTTAATCTAATCATATGGTTATGGTCATACTCCCTCCTACGTGGTAGTTGACGAGGTTCCCCAAAGACCACTCTATATTCATCTAGTAACCCTTTTTTTTACAAACGGAAAAAAAACAAAGCTATCTCATAGAGCGGTTATAATTAACGCCCTGTCTATCCTTTCTGAGGAATTCCTAGATTGCTGCTGGGCTTGCCTGTAACCAACAAAGACCGGGACTGGCGATGAGGGCTAGCTTGGCCAGGTTATCTGCGCTCTGATTTCCTTCCCTTGGGACATGCTAAATCTGGACATCTCATACTCTTCATAGTACTGCACGATTTTCCTGCATCAAAGGAAAATTAGGTTCCGTTAGAGGCATATTGGAAGAAGATAGTATGTTGATGACCTCTAAAGCATCCACTTCAAGGACAACACGGTGATAACCGAGAGTCCATGCCAAAGTGAGTCCCTCATGAACTCCCTAGAGTTTAGCATTCAATGGCGAACACCCCATAAATTGCTTTAGAAAACCACCCTTCCACTGCCCATGGTTATCCCTGATTAGTCCACCCGCAGTAGCAACGTTGGACTCATGTTGGACTACGCCATCTGTATTCAGTTTGACCCAGCCATCAGGTGGTGGGTTCCATCGTATGGGATGTCCAACAGGCACTCCCTGCCCGCCTATAACTCGATCCGTCACTGCTCACAAGAGTCCGATCCAAGAGACATAATCCATGACGATGCTGATGCCAGCGGCCGGCCAAACAAAGTTGGCTTCGAAGATGCTCTTATTGCGCCACTGCCAAAGATACCAGCAAGACACCCTAAAGATTTGGGCCCAGTCTGTCCGAGGCCTAGTAACTCTTGTAGTAAGATTAGCCACCAACCACCTCTCCTCGTCCTGGAGAAAGAAACGAGCTTCCAGTAACTCGGGGGGAAAACTCTACCAGAAGGCTCTCACTCTGTGGCAGTCCTGAAGAACATGCATCGTGGTCTCTTCGATGCCACAGAAGGAACAGCCATGGTCCGAAGATAAATGGCGAGCAACGCGCTGCTGATTGGTCAGCAACTTTTGTTTAGCTAGGAGCCAGAGGAAGGATCATATGCATTGAGGGCCCGGCCATTTCTAGACCAAATTCCAATAACGACGGTAGGTGGTCGGTGCATAATCTTTAATTACCTCATAAGCTAAGGCCACCGTGAACCCTTCTTGCTTCCGTGGCCCCCACTGTGGGTGGTCTTCCCCCATGTGATCTTGGGGCGGTGGGATGGCCGCAATAGCCATACAGATCATGGTTGGGAGGTAGTGTTGAAAAAGGGGCCATTTCCAGGTCTTGTCCTCCCCAACATAATCATGTACTTTAAAGGAGAGGACATGATCAGGGGGTGGGACAGCGTTGCCAGCAAGAGCGGGCCCTAATCCCCCACCCAGGGATCCATCCAGAATAGCACCCGGCGGCCATTACCTAGCATCCATGTCAGTCCTTTACAGACGTATTTCCACGTAGCCGATATCCCTCGCCAGATCCCTGAAGCCCCTTTCTTATCTAATGTGTGGGGGAGCTGGGAAGGGTCAAACCGGTATTTTGCCCAAATAAGTTGTACCCAGAGGGCTGAAGGCTTAGTGAGCAACTCCTAGCCCATTCGAGTTAGTAATGCATCATTGGAAGAGTGAATACATTTGATTCCTAAACCGCCTTCTTGTTTAGGGCGATAGACTGACTCCCAACTGACCAAATGCACCTTACGTGTTCCGGCCTGAGCGCCCCAGATAAAGTTACGCATTAGTTTTTCCAAGTCCACGCATAATTTCCTAGGTAGCCTCACTGTTTGCATCGTATATTAAGGCAAAGCTGAAAGCACGGATTGGGTTAGAGTGACTCTTTCTACCAAAGACAGCACTCTGGCACTCCATCCAGCTAACTTCTGCTAAACTTTATCCAAAATATATTAATAGGTTCTCCTGGAGATCCGTTCATGAATTAGCAGGACCCCTAGATACTTCCCAAGATTCTGAGTGCGTTGGATCCGCAGCGTCTGGCAGATCGATCTTGCTGTCTCCCGTGGGACGTTCTTCGAGAAAAAGATATAGGTTTTAGTAGTGCTCACCGTTTGTCCCGAAGCCCTACAGAACGTCTCTAGGATCCCGGACACCACCTGCGCTTGGGAATCCGTGGCTTCAGCAAATAGGACAAGGTCGTCTGCAAAGAATAGATGGGAGATGGAGGGCCCGTGTGGACTCAGCTTAATCGGTTTCCATTGTCCTTGCGCTATTGCATGGGTAATCAGATGGCCCAGTCGTTCCATACACAGGACAAATACATATGGAGAAAGGGGGTCACCCTAGCGAATACCCCTTGAAGGATAAAAGGGCTCAATTAGCCACCCATTCCATGTAACCTGCATTAAAACTGTCGTCACGCACTGCATAATAACTCGGGAGAACGAATCCGGTAACCCAATACTCTTGAGGGTGTCTTGAATAAAATCTCAGTTAAGCCTATCATAAGCTTTTTCTAGATCTACTTTAATAGCAAAGTACCCGGTCCTACCTTGCTTCTGACGCATAGAATGGATCACCTCTTGGGTAATGATGATATTATCAGTTATGTGCCTTCCCGGTATAAAACTACATTGAGTAAGGGCTACCAGCTTAGTAAGGTACGGCTTTAATCTATTCACAAGGACTTTCGAGGTCTTATAAATTACAGAGCATAGGCTGATAGGCCAAAATTGTGTGATATATTTCAGGGAGGGAATTTTCGGAATTAAAACCAGAATTGTACGATTGAGTTTCGACTCCCAGTATTCGTTCCTGAATAAACGCTGAACAAGGCCTACCACTGTAGGCCCCACAATTGGCCACTGTTTTTGGAAAAATAGAGCTATGTAACCATCAATCCCCGGGGCTTTATTAGGATTCATCTCCAAAATGACTGCTTAGATTTCGAGAGCATGTGCCGGTTTGGCTATATCGATAAGACTGTCCTCAGAAAGTAGGGGGAAAGCCCCGGTGCTGGGGTACCATGTGAGGGCGATATGTTCCTCTTCAGTATATAACTGGACAAAATAATCTCGGGCCAACTGGCAGAGCTGATTCGGATCGGTATATTCGATGCCATTAGCATCAAATAGATGCTCTATGTGAATTTTGTTTCATTTGGCCATGGTGACTATGTGATAATATTTAGTATTCCGGTCGCCCTGTGCTAACCACTCACACCGAGCCTGCTAATGCCAATAGAGCTCTTCCTCGCATAGTACTTGCCATAGTTCACCACTAAGCCAATCCTCCAGGGTTAGTAATGAATCAGAATTCTCAAATCTCATGGCCCGCTGGATGCCTGACAACCGAGCGAGCAATATCTTTTTCCTTTGGAAGATATTTCCAAAGTGGAGATGGTTCCATTGCGCAAGTCGACTTGAGAATTTTGATAAGGAAGAGCTAAAATTCGGGGCGGCAGGGAGCCAGTTCGCCTCTACCACCTCCTGAAAATCGGCATTCGCTAGCCACGCAGATTGGAACCGAAACGGTTTGAGGCCTATATCCCTCGGTCTGGGGCTAGTAAAGGTAACCAGAAGTGGTCGATGATCTAATCCAAGGAACGACAGATGATGGATCACTATATGTGGGAAGGTTCGTAGCCATGGCGAAGACCCTAGCACTCTATCGAGCCTAGCCTGGACTACGCCACGACGCCAAGTGAATCTCGATCCAACATATCCCAAATCGTGAAGACCACACGCATGAACTCATTCCTTGAATAATTTGTTGACCACCGGAGCGGACTTAAAGCCGCCTCGTTTGTCAAGGCTATCCAGCTTGGCATTGAAATCGCTGCCCACTATCCACGGTCGGGAGGTACAATTACCTACCCTGTGCAGGTGTAGCCAAAGTAATTTCTGTGTAGCTGCTTGCGGACTAGCATACACTGCCGTGAAATCAAAAATGCAGGGGCCCAATTGAATTGCTGTGTGAATGAATTGTCGATGAGCGATAATGATAGAGACGCCAAAATCTTTCGTCCAGAGTAACCAAATACCACCCTTGAACCCCTCGGCTTTGACACGAAACAAAAAATCAAAACCCATCGTCCTGACTAAGCCATTAGCACGGCTACCACTAATCCGGGTTTCCATTAACACTAGCATCCCCGGCTTATACGCACAAACATACGTGCGTAAAATTGTTTGGAACCGGTGTCCCCCGACCCCTTGGCAATTCCACAGGATTATAGACATAAAACTAAGCGACTACTAACTAATTCCTGCGAGGGTCAGCCCCTCCCACAAGAAGTTCGACCATGCCTGGATCGGTGGTCGTCTGCATCTCGACATCGTCCGTCTCTTGTGCACTCACTCCATTTCCCATATGGACCTCATTGTTCATTTCGTCAGGAGGTTTCGTGGGGGGAATGAGTGGGGTGGTCATGGTAAAGTACCGAGTGTCACCCACACCATCATCATCCTCCATGGGGTGAGTATCCTCACTCAGACCCTCAATCCTAAAAGGTTGTGCGGACTCATCCATGTCTGTCTGCCCCCTCACGCAGGCTGTGGTGTCACAGACCATAGCATCAGTGGACTGTAGTACCACTGCAACATGGTTATGGGTTGCGGTGGGCTAGATTTGGAGTCCTGGTGTGGGCTACAGGGTGGCCACCTCCATTGGGCCCTTCAACGCGCTTGCGGCTTGGTCCTGCTGCTTGTGGGTTGCAGCTTGCGCTCTTCGGGACCCTGTGCTATGGTTCGTAAAGCGCGACGCAAGCCCTAAAGCCGATGGTATGGCGTCCTTCCCTAGCTGCTCCAAACTCATCCTTTTAGCTGGCCCTGAATGGCTTGAGGAGGGCGCCTGATGATGATTGTCCTCGCAACGGTTGACTTCTAACAGGAGCGCGTACCTTGAGCCCCCCCTGAGTGACGAGTCTGGTGTTGCGTACTATGGTCTTCGGGGTCGGTGCCTTGGCTGGTCGGCGCTGCGGCCTCTAGACCTATATCCAGGGACCTTGCTCGGTCCTCGACTGCGCAGCGCTCATGCGACGATGCTTCCCCTGTCACAGCATCCTCTCGCCCTCTCTCAGCCTCCTGCGGCGGTGGAACCGCCTGAGACCCCGAAGGAGCTTGGTGTCGAGATGGACAAAGACCGGTTGCATGTCCCACTCGTCCGCAACTTGCACAGATCGTCAGAAGGCCTTCGTATGCCACTATGAGAAGCTCCCCGTCAAGCTCCACCTTGGACTCTAACGGCATGCTGAGGTCGATATCGACAGCGACCCGCGCAAACTTTCCCCTCTGCGTAGTGTGAGTTGCCTCGTCGATCTTTATAGTGTGGTCAACGAGATTCCCCAGTGCAGAAAGGACTTTAGGATGGTACCGGGCGATAGGCAAGGCTGAAAACCGAATCCACACCACTGCACGTTCGACGGTACCTTGCGATGGACAGAAAGTGGGGAACCGGCGTTGCATTGTGAGGGCATACCCAAATATAACCCACGGGCCACTGGTGAGTGCATGGAGGTAGTCCTCTTTTCTGATGAAATTTACCAGAAAATAATCACAGTCGAGGTCAACGACCTTCATCGGACCAGTCGGCTTCCACATGGTTTTCAGGCGTGCACAGAGTAAGCGATACCTAATCCGTCGGCCAAAGAGTTTCACGATGATCGCCCTCTCCCATTGCTGATTGAGCCTCAACTGGAAAGCAGACGATAACTCGATACCTTTACCTTGCTCGTCTGTGCGAACGCGGATATCCCTATCCTCAACTAGTATTGGCTCCTCATCTGGCCATACGACTGTGTTAGCTTGGTGGTCCCCTGTGATGGCTCCGGTAACCGCTGCGCTATAGGACAAGATGGTGGAGGGCGGAGGGTCTTCTTCCCTCCGACGTATGCGGAATTTCTTCGCAAGGGGGCCGTCGCGATCGAGGCCATCCCGAGCACCTTGAGTAGTGTCAGGGGTTTTCGAACAATCCATGCATGTAGAAAAATAATGTTCACTTGAGAGAAACAAAACACTGTTCACTTGAGAATCTTTTGATAGCTCTTTTAATGCAGCTCTATCTAGTAACCTTTCTAATTATCTCAATGTATTAGTTTGTTCTTCTAAACTCATCTGTCTGAGGGGTAAGTTAATTGCATTTTATACAGTCCTTCAGTCTCGGTTCTCTTAAATAGTTTATTCTTCCCTTTGATACACACTAATTGATCCTTCTTGTTTGGATTCCTTATTAGTGTCACCATTCGGTTTCCCCCCATGAACTTCATAGTTTTAGTTTTAAAACTACACGACACATTGTTTAAGGTGGTCGACCACTACACTCCCAGCAGCAAGTGACAGCCCCTAAGGCTATCACAAGTGCATCTGTTGAGATAGTGATTCCTTGCATAGTCCACACAAATCCTTATTATAATTGATGACGATTCATTTTGAGACTGCCCACCGCAAGCATTGTCCTCATTTTACCTTGACTTCGCTTGATTATTGTCTCATCTAGGAAGTTGTGAGTACTTCAATTGTCAATGAGTATTTGTATAGGCTTTCACTAATGATAACCTACTTCCCTTATTTGTTTATATTCACTGTCATCGTTCCCTCTAGTCATGGCTTAATAGGAGTTACTACTACTTCTTATCATTTCTCCGTCTTTGTTCTGCATTTTGCCTTCTTTTTCTATCATATAACTACAACATTCTTTTTTTACACTTTTGTTTATCGCACCAAAATCACAATCCCTTCGCTGGTCTCTCAACAAATTATCTATTACTAACATTTTTTGAGTTGTTGGAATTCTTATCATAATTTGTTTTAAGTGCACTTCCTCCAACTCTTGGATTGGGCAAGATCCCTCTCTCAAGTTGTAATGGTAGTAGCTGCACCTCCCTTAATTCTTACACCACCAATGCTATTTTTAAGGCACCCCTTCTGATAGTTTGTTATTCTCCTTAAAATGTAAGGGTGTAGTCTAGGCTACTAATAGGCTAATAGTACTGCTCCATGTTTTCTTGCCAATGAATACGCTTGTTAAAGGCTAAGAGGTTCCGAGAGTTTCAATGTCACTTCTATCTCAGGTCTCAATCCCTTCAAAAGAACCTTAATGAGTATTCATTTAAAAGGGTCAGTTTTGTTGGAATATTTTTCGAATTGGGCATAATATTCTTATACCATTACTTCTTGCTTAAGGTTATTGAAATCTCTCACTGGATCTCCAAATATCTCCCCTCCTAAATTGTTTCTTGAAGGCGATCACCAACTCGTCCCACCCTGGAGGTTCCCCTCTGGTTCTATTCATCATCACCATTTGATATTATTCTTGAGTCGGTCCTTCCAGGTGCAT
The DNA here is from genome assembly GCA_027563885.1 of Erythroxylum longipes. Lineage (NCBI taxonomy): Eukaryota > Viridiplantae > Streptophyta > Magnoliopsida > Malpighiales > Erythroxylaceae > Erythroxylum > Erythroxylum longipes. The sequence continues at coordinate 16,335 of JAOQMS010005907.1, forward strand.
GGCCGTTATACCCTCCTTGAATTGCTCTGTTGTCTGATCACGTACAAAGAACTTGCTCGCACTTTTATAGCCAGCCTTTGACTGTGCTCCTTCGGATATGGAGAAATCAATCTTGCTAAATCACGAATGTATTATATACCTTTCCTTCGCCTGTTACATGTTCCTTTCCTAGTAAAGTTTGTTCTCTATTTCCTCCCATCGCCTACATGAATTGATGAACATTGATTTCAGTTCCCCTAACTCTTTTTCCTTTTTTTTGGCCGTTCCATGAGATTCTAATTCTTCGGTAGTAACTTCTCGTTTCTCATTAGATTTTAATTTTTTGGTAAAACTTTTATGTTTTCCCCCAATCCCACCATGAGTTTGTTTGTCGACGGTCATCCACTTTAATACTATGCTGTTAGGTGCAACTAAGATGGTATGAATTAATAGGAATGATGAATGGCGGACGCACCATGACGAAGTGAGTAGAAGACAATTGTACAAAGAAACAATCGGAAGAAAGAGACGAGAAAGGACAAAATTGTTACCAAGTTGACGCAATGTTTGGTTTAGGCTCTCTCTCCTTCTTATATGGCACCGTCCTCCTTATGCTCACAAGATCGTTATATATATATACTAAGGACGAAGGGGATGGACGACCACGGAATTCATCTCCTTCGTCAGTTTAATTTGACGGTCATTACCCCCCCCTCCTGGTTTATATGTCATATTTCTCTTTCATTTCTCTCTTATTTTTCTTTTCTTTTTTCTTTTCTCTTAGCATCCTGCATATCTTACAGGGAGTTTTTATTATGTCTATGTCTACAGGTGGGTAACGGCG
>JAOQMS010005918.1:669-17156 GCA_027563885.1 Erythroxylum longipes
TAGTTTTACTTATTTATCCCAAGATAATAAATATTTCTAGGTAGTGTATACATCATTACCTAATAATGTTAAATATTGTTGGCACCATTATGATTATTGTGTGCATTAATATATCACCCAAAGGGGAACATTAATATACATAAGAAACAAGACTTAAAAATTAAGGAAATCATTTCATCCATTTTGTGAAATATTATTGGCATCATTATAATATACCCAAAGGGGAACATTAATATACATAAGAAATAAGACTTAAAAATCAAGGAAATCATTTCATCCATTTTGTAAATACACTATTAGTTTTACTTATTTATCCCAAGATAATAAATATTTCTAGGTAGTGTATACATCATTACCTAATAATGTTAAATATTATTGGCATTATTATAATATACCCAAAGTGTAACATGAATTGCACAGTATGTTAGCTCAGGAGGAAACAAGACTTAAAAATCAAGGAAATCATTTCATCCATTTTGTGAAATATCAAGGAGCTAGTAAGAAAGTACATAAGAAACATAGAAAGGGGAAAGGACCACTAAAGACCAATGAGTCCTCCGTTAAGATCCAGAAGAAGGCAAACAATAATAAATGTCATTTCTGTAGAAAATCTGGGCACTTCCAGAAGGAATGTTCACGATGTAGGGCTTGTTCAGAAAAGAAGGGTAAGATTAAGGCTTATGTATGTTTTGAATCAAATTTAATTAAAGTTCCACGTAGTATATAGTGGATTGATTCTGGATGTACAACTTATGTTTCTAATACTATGCAGGGATTCCTTACGATCCAAACCACAAACCTAAATGAGAAGTTTGTCTTTATAAGGAATAGAGTAAAGGTTCCAGTGGAAGCAATTGGGACTTACTGTTTAATCCTAAATACTGGAAATCAGTTATATTTATTTGAAACTTTTTATATACCTAGTATTTCTAGGAATTTGATTTCTTTATCTAAACTTGATGTTACTGGATACTCTTTTAAGTTTGGTAATGGGTGTTTCAATTTGTTTATGCATGCTAGTATGATTGGATATGGTATACTTTGTGATGGTTTATATAAATTGAATCTTGATAATATATATGCTGAAACTCTTATGACCTGGCATCATAAAGTTGGAACTAAAAATAGTTTTGTGAATGAATGTTCTGCTTACTTGTGGCATAAGCATTTAGGTCATATTTCCAAAGAAAGACTGGATAGATTAGTAAAGAATGGAATTCTTCTAGATTTGGATTTTACTGATCTTAATATTTGTTTGGATTGTATTAAGGGAAAGCAAACAAAACACACAAAGCAAGGTTCCACGAGAAGCACTCAGCTTCTTGAAATTATACACACCGATATATATAACCTTTTGATATTAATTCTTTCGGTAAAGAAAAATACTTGATCACCTTTATTGATGATTATTTACGTTACGAATATGTCTATTTACATCATGAGAAATCTCAAGCAGTGAATGCTTTATAAATTTATATAACTAAAGTTGAAAGGCAACTAGACAGAAAAGTGAAAATCGTTAGGTCTGATAGAGGTGGTGAGTATTACGGAAGATATGATGAAAATGGACAACACCTTGTCCATTTTCTAAATTCCTAGAAAAGCATGGCATGTGTGCTCAATACATAATGCCAGGTATACCATAACAAAATGGTGTATCAGAAAGGCATAATCGAACCTTAATGGACATGGTTAGAACTATGTTAAGTAATGCATCTTTACTCTGATCATTATGGATGTATGCCTTAAAAACTGCCATGTATTTGTTAAATAGGGTTCCTAGTAAGGTAGTTCTAAAGACACCTTTTGAACTGTGGACTGGTAGGAAACCTAGTTTAAGGCACCTATATGTCTGGGGTTGCCAGGTAGAAATAAGGATTTATAATCCATAAAAAAAGAAACTGGATGCAAGAACAATCAATGGATATTTCATTGGTTATCCAGAAAAATCTAAAGGGTATAGATTTTATTGTCCTAACTATAGTACAAGAATTGTTGAAACTGGAAATGTTAAGCTTATTGAGAATGGTGAAATAAGTGGGAGTGACGTTTCATGAAATGTGGAAATTAAGGAAGTTAGAATACAAGTCCGTTTGACTTATGTTCCCATTAATCAAATTGTTATTCCTCAAATTGTTACACTGCATAACAATCATAAAGAGCAACAAATACATGCTCTTGACATTCAACATGACCCTGCAATAGAAGAACCACAACAAATAGCATTAAGAAGATCCCAAAAAGAAAGGAGATCTACTATTCCGAATGATTATGTAGTCTATCTACAAGAGTTGGAAGATAACATAGGAATTAATGATGATTCAGTTTCATTTTCACAAATCATTAATAGTGCTAATGGTAATAAATGGTTTGATGCAATGAAAGATGAGCTTAAATCTATAGAACATAATGGTGTTTGAGAGCTTGTAGAATTACCTGAAGGATGCAAGAGATTTGGATGTAAATGGGTCTTTAAGACAAAGCGTGACTCTCATGGAAACCTTGAACGTTACAAGACTATACTTGTTAGTAAGGGTTTTACTAAAAAAGATGGCATTGACTATAAGGAAACATTTTGACCAGTTTCCAAGAAAAATTCTCTCAGAATTATCATAGCACTAGTGGCTCATTATGATTTAGAGTTACATCAAATGGATGTAAAAACTGCTTTTCTAAATGGGAATTTAGAGGAAATTGTATATGGATCAACCAATGGGTTTTTCAGTTGAAGGGAAAGAACATATGGTGTGTAAACTGAACAAGTCAATATATGGACTCAAGCAAGCTTCCTACGAATGGTATCTTAAGTTTAATGATACTGTTGTTTCCTTTGGTTTTAAAGAAAACATTGTTGATTGGTGTATATACTGAAGGTCAGTAGGAGTAATTTTATCTTTTTGATTCTATATGTTGATGAAATCTTGCTCGTAACTAATAATCTTGGTTTATTAAGTGAGACTAGGATGTTTCTCTGTAACAACTTTGAAATGAAAAATATGGGAGAGGCAAGCTATGTGATCGGAATAGAAATATTTCGGAATAGATCACAAGGACTATTAGGTTTGTCTCAAGAAGCATATATTAATAAAGTTTTAGAGAGATTCAGAATGGATAAATGTTCAACGTCTCTAGTTCCAATTCAGGAAGGAGATAAATTTAGTCTCATGCAATGTCCAAAGAATGATATGGAGCAGTAACAGATGAAGGAATTCCTTATGCATCTGTTGTTGGAAGTTTGATGTATGCTCAGACGTGTACAAGGCCGAACATTAGCTTTGCAGTTGTTATGCTTGGTAGATACCAAAGTAACTCAGGATTGGATCATTGGAAAGCTGCAAAGAAAGTCTTAAGATATTTGTAAGGGACAAAAGATCACATGCTTACTTATAGGAGGTCTGATCATCTTGAAGTAATTGGATATTCAGATTCAAATTTTCTTGGTTGTGTGGATACTAGAAAATCTACATTTGGCTATGTATATCTTTTAACAGGAGGAGCAATACCATGTAAGAGTAAGAAGTAGTCAATAGTTGCTACATCCACTATGGAAGCTGAATGTTTTGAGGCCATGGTTCATGCTAAGTGGTTGTGAAACTTTATTTCAAGACTTAGAATAGTCAACAGTATTTCCAGGCCGCTAAAAAATTATTGTGATAATTCCGCATCAGTTTTCTTTTCTATAAATGACAAGTATTCCAAAGATGCTAAACATATGGAATTGAAATATTTTTCTGTTAAAGAAGAGGTTCAGAAACGAAGAGTGTCAATGGAGCATATTTACAGTATGGGCATTATTGCTGAGTAGGCATTAATGCATATTATGATGACGTTTATATTTAAATGTAATTGACATTCTAAGCTCATTATTGAATTTGTTTCTGATAAATTCTGTGCTTCCCATTTATGGATCATTTCATGGAGAAGACTAACTTTGTAGTATATGGAAGGGAATATGTTGTTTAAATCACATACAACCGCCATGACTCACGCTAGTTCTAATTCTTGATTATGATGATTAATGAATTTAATGCGCATGAAATTTAAATGACTTATGCATATGACAATGTTACATGAGTCAAGTGGGAGAATGTTGGATTATTAATGTCATGTAATTAGAAATACCGACATGATGGGTGTGGTAGTTAAGAGGTGGTTTTCTCATTTAAAACCACATATAACTGTCACCTTTTTTGGTCCTATTCTTTCCTATTAAGTTACTTCTGTCGATAACCATCAAATAAGGAGAAAGAACAGAAGTGATAAAGAGAGGATAAAAGAATAGAAACATAGAAGAGATTTAACATCAATCGACGTTATGCATCAAGGTATGATAATTGCTTATATGAGAATTATATATGTTTAAGATCCTGTAGAATCGTATAATAAAGAGAAAGTTTTTATAATATATAATTCTAGGAACATAAAAACTCTAAGAACTATAATTCTAGAAGGAAAGTAATAATCTTGATGTAATCTAATTATGAAATAAATAACTTTAAAAATAAATCAATTCCTATATAAACAAAAGTTTGAAATTTAAAAACTATCAAAATCGAAAGTTGAGTATATGTCCAACATACAAAGTCGATGTTGGTTTTGTTCTAGAACTTTAAGAGTAAGAAATAAAAACATATCCAACATCCGTATCACTTTATATTCAACATTGGTTTGCTTTTGAAACTTTTTCTAGATATAAACATAAGTAATATAGGACCAAAATAGGTCCATTTAGCAGATGTCTCCAACATAATACCACAAAGGTGTTATGTTGCCTAATTCTCTAATGTTCTTTAATATTCTCTAACATCTATCAACTTTTGGTGTTTAATTTAAACTATTTGCGACCTTTCCAAGAACTACTTCATGTCTTTATAGTTTAGAAGCTTGTGTTACTTAAGTAAATGCTTGATTCCCATCAGCTTTATTTAACAATCTTATCATACTTTTATTCCTCAAGATTAATTTAGAAAATTTCACCAACTTCTTCTTTTACTTATGTAAAATAATTTTTGTGCACTTTTTATTACGAAAAGAAGAACATGTTGCATGCCTATCTTGAAGATGAAGAAGGATTCTAACATAATAATTATTCGACACATGCTCAAAAACAACCCCTAATTTAATTATAAAACAATATATACTTTTCTTACTCACTTTAATACCCTAGGGTCAATATCACTTTATAATGAATGCTTAATAATTTAAATACTTTAAAACTTTCTTAAATATAATTCAACAATCATCAAATATCACTAAAATATGTGTAAAAACTATAATGTGAATTATTTATATTAAAAACGAATTCAAGTGAGTATTACGAACACACACTAATTATGTCATATCAGTCAAGCTAACCTATGTTTGGTCAACCTATGCATCTTTAACTGACTTATCAATCAACTTAAATATTAGAAAATAATCGATAAACATATTGATTAAAACATCCAACCTTAATCATGGAGGACAAGCAATGTACTTTAGGTTGATAGTAAAAATACATCAAATGCTTGTTAGGTTGACTTATATCCCTATAAATTGACCTTACAACTTCTAAGTATCAGTTTTAAGTATCAAAATTCTAATACAGCGAATTAACCTCCTAAAATATAGTTATTTTAAATCTTTCTAAGTTCTTTTAAAGATCATAACATCATATTTAGATAAGATTTTGAATATAACTGTCACGACCCGGAATCACATCGGGCTCATGACAACTGCCGCATACCCAGGCTAAGAATACTCACAGTATCCTTAACCCGACTATGCAAGGCTAATTGAATATCTTTAAAAACAACATTTGGACAGCACAAAAAGGTTCCCACGTAAGTCATTCATAAACCATAAGATAGTCAATAGTTAATTAGCAAATTTTTTAAAACCATGTCAACATAATCATGAGCCACTATACAACAAAAGAACAAAATAGAGACTACCCACGTGCGGTAATGCCTTGAATATGTCAAAAGACTGCACGAACCAGTCAGAGCTACAAGCTCACAAATTAACCTGCATGGATAGGAAGCGGAGGGGGTGAAGACACTATGTACTCAGTGAGTAGAAGAAACATATATCGCAAATAGAACCCGGTATACACTAAAATGGTTTAAATAACCTAAGAACACTTTTATACATCAAATATGTACATAACCACTATGAAGTGAATATGTATGACATAAAACATATAGACCTAGTCTATGGCTCATGCCATACTAGTTAGGAACTACATAGGCCTAGCCTATTAATCACTCATTCAGTGAACATAGGTTCTAGTTCTAGTACACATGAGCAGAAAAGCATCACATGTAAAAATCAAATCTCCTCAGGAAGCCAAATATCAAAATAAGCCAAAATAATTATGTGTGTCACCATTGGTCGGCCAAACTAGTGTGCACACCCACCGAATCCCGGTGTTGGCTCGACTTTCATTTGTGGTGAGTCCAGGCTACAGTCGATAAGAGATCATAACCCTAGGTGATGACCTCGTTAGTAACAAGACCTCTAGGTGTGCAATCACCCGCGAGCCCTGTAGAATGATGTCGTTACAAGGACTCGACTTTTATGTACCAGCATTAAGGGTACGGGGGTCACTTAATCTGTTGTGCCCAGCACACGATTGGCCAATCATCTCCTCACCAATCATAAAACAAATCATATACAAATATTAAGTACAAAAAATCAAGTAAGGTACCATGCCTTTATTTATCGGTCCAACCGATAAAATGGAACCTTGCCATGGCTCTAAGACAAAAGGGAATACATACATGCAACATACATGACTCGATTATGCATATGTAAGTTCCAAAATATTATTTCATGCAGTGAAAATCATCTTTTGAAAACCAAGTGTGAAGTTATTCAAAAATGTAGTTTCAGAAAATAAAACATTGTCCTTTGCACTTCAATTGTAGGTTTGTTGAAAACAATATCTTTCCTCAAAATATAAAATCAAAAAATCAGTTTTATTCCAAGTGCAAAGAGTTATTCAAAACAATTTCATTTATTAAATACATAAGTATACTAGCATCAATTTGAGGATAAATTCTATTATGCATTACCTAGGTTGAAAAGTCATATACAAGTCATTATGCATGTCTTGGGTTGTTCTAGTCCTATTTGAGAGACATGTTTTCCCCAACTCACCTCAGAAGAAGGCGTGCACTCCTTTAACTTCAACAATCCTCTGCACGAGCTTCTTGATCCACAGCCTCCGAGCCTTTATACATGCAAATGTAAAGTAATTACTACTACTTAAACATATAACTCATATTTACACCCCATCATATAAGTGTATAAAACACAATAACACTATTGGGTTCGGCCATTAAGCTTCTCACATAGTTACTTCCCTTATTATTCACATAAACTTCCTTTTGCATTTTCCGAGGCATTTAATGCCTTGATCCAATACCTACACTTTTCAAAGCATAATTGAGCACATTTTAATCGAAGCACATTAGGCCACTACTCATCAATCTAAGCAACAATTCAAGCTTACTCTAAGTAAACATGTAAGCCCCTTTCCAATGCACACCATTAAAATCCTTAAATCCTAAGCCAAGTTCACTTAGGCATTTTATTAAACACCTAATGTGCATTACTTTCAAGTTATATTTTCAAGACTTTATCATAGTAATTCATGCTCCAATCTTGATATATAACAAGCACTTTCAAACAATAATTTATTTCACCACTCCATTAACTCCAATTCCCCTCATTTAATCCATATTCATCATAATTATACCACTCATCACATTAATCCATTTCTTCCCCCATAATTTCGGCCAAGCCTTATTCCATATACATCTTCTTCATTTTTCATCATCAATTCATATTATACATACATAATTAACATTATAGAGTTCATTTAAACCATCAACTTCAAAAGATATTCACAATTTCACTAACTTTCACTAAAGAGAGACCATTTCTGTTTTGGCTTAAAGAAACTTCTACATGGCTCATTTCATTCATCTAAACCATGTTTCATGTATATTCAAGCATGGAGAACAACATATCTTAACACCAAACTCAAAATAATAATGTAGAGAGAGATGAGACAAAATTTACCTAAACTTTCCTTAGGTGATATCTTCAAATACTTTGAGAATTTCTCAAATTTAATGATAGATTTGAGTTCCTTGACCCCAAATTAACTTAGAACACCTTGGTTTGGGTTGAAGAATGTGAAAATTTGGTGAGGCCCGAAACTTCCTCTTTTCCTCCTCTCTTCTGCTTTCTTTTAACTAAAACAAAGTGGTTTAATGCCAAATAAAGCGAGTGCATGGCCATAAGGTGAAGAAGGGTTTAGAATTTGACTTTTATTTGACCAAACATGGTGAATTTACCTTTTTGCCCTTAGTTTATGTGAAATTACCATTATACCCTCCAAACTTTCCTAAATTTGCAATTACGCCCAAAATTTGAGAATGACCAACACTTTTATTTTTATTTTGGTCCTTGGAATTTTTCAAATTATAAATAAGCCCCTTAACTTTATAAAATTACTTAGTGGTCCTCCAAGAGTTGAAATATTACATTTAAGTCCCTTATGTACATCAACTTTTTAAATTAAGCTTTTTAAGTGTCCCATGGGTCTATAAATATTGTTTAATCACCTCTAAGGCATTAGAACACATTAACTCGGCCACCATAGCCATATCCATCCAATGGAACCGATTTTACACACTTAAAAACTTATACGTCAGAAATCTTCAAGATTTCGCATACCAATGAACTCTAAGTTCATTTAAGGGCATATAGTATTACATAACACTGAGATACTACCGAAAGGATTCAAATACATTTTCAAACTCATATACAATCATGTATATGTCAATATACAGTAGTATATCCAAGTGCAGACCAATACAAAAAGGGCTCAAAGAGTCCGGTGTTACAATAACACTTCTTAAAAGTTCCCAAAAGATAATTTTCAAGATCATAAGATTTTTATTTTAACTATTAAAACCAATATCTTTTTATTTTAAATAGACATATACAATAACTACAAAATATGATATTATCATATATATTGAGCCTATAAAATATTAAAATTACTAGCATAAACTTATAAGAAGGATTGTATTAAAGAATTATACTTAGAAATATTTTGATTTCTCCTTATTCTTGATCTAATTCATTTTGACTTGACTTATTCCCTGACATTCCATTTTGTTTAATTTGCTTCTTCATGTATCTTTTAAATTGATTTCATAAATTGATTTATTTTACTATCTTTAAATTATTAAAAATAACTCATAGTAATAATATACTTTGTTACTACAAAAATATAGATTGAAACTTATCTTACTTCAACCTCTTTTTTCTAATAAATTCTGTATCTGCAATTGTCTTTAAGTTTTATATACAAAATTTATTTATATATAACTAAAATAAAAAAGATTGAAAGTATTGGTAGAGTATTCTCATATTTTTTAAGTACGCAGTTCTTATATGTTTCACTATGAATCAGAACGTTTGCTTTCTTTTAATCGGGTTTGTATTACTTGTACATATGTACACCTCTCTTAAATGGGTTGCCTTGTTAATTTGTACATTAAACTTTCGTGGAGAATGAATTACCATGTAGAATATATTGAGCACGTTGAATGTTTAATTCAATATCATAATCATTTTTCGGACTACAAAAAGGTAGCACTTTGGCTACTTTTGTTGGCAATGATTCAAAAGTAAGACTTTGACAGTGATTTTTGAAATCATCGCCAAAGGTTGATGATTAAGTAACATCGTCGGCCAAATGGTTAGTCTTTGGCGATGCTTTCCAAAATCATTGCAAAACATTTACCCTTTTGTGAAGATTCAGTAATATCATCGCCACGAGGCTTATCCTTAGGTGACGATTTCATAAATTATCACGAAATGCTTAAGTAACCAAATAACTCTCTTATTTATAATTATGAATTTACTAACTTTGAATCGATCATTTTGTGACTTAACGTCATATTGGTAAAAATCAAATTTAATATTATTGATAATGACTCTAAGTCTAAAAATAAATTTAGCTAACAACAATGCCAAATCATTTCAATAATTTATGAAACTATAAACTCAAAATTAATTAATATTATATAGATTCATAATTTTTAATTTTCTCTTTAAAATTATATGATTTGACAATTTTATATGGTATTACGAAATTGTCAAGTAGTTTTAGCATAAAGTTTGTAATATAATGATATATGATTCTTATAGAAAAATAATAAATAATGATATATGGTAAGCAATATAATATAGTGATAATGGTAAGTAGTACAAGATTTTAATTAGAACTTTAACAATTCTTATAGACAAGACAATAAATAAAGAGAAAAAGATAATGAAGTTCACACCTATTCTATCAAAGAGAAAAAGATATAATTATTTTTCTGGATTTCAAATGACATGAGACTCAGTAGATAAGGTAAAGAAGTTCTCTATGTTTGGATTCCCAAGAAGGCTGTTTGCACGTTTGAAGGCATCAATTGAAACAGACAAAGATCTTCCCCCAGTAGTTGGTTTATTGTCACCCTTTTTCAACGACTTCTTGGCTTTAAATAAATTAATAGAAGATACATTGAACAATTTCCTAGATGCAGTATGCAACAGTGAATTAGATGAATTGCACATATCATACATTTCACATAAGGAACAAACAGTATAAAACAATCACCTTAATTTCTTCACAATCCTTTGGAAAATTAAATAATAAAAACTAAAAAAAATAAATCAAATGTTATAAGGAACCCAAAATCAAACGCATGTATACCCAACTAAATGACTCCATCATCGATGTAACGAGCAGTTATAGTTTTCAAAATTGACAATTGTTCAAAAGCAATCGATTTGCCTAATCTTGTACGGATCATCAGGACATCACCACCGCCTCCATTTTCATCTACATTCTCTTGAAGATTCAAGGAAACTTCACACAAAACATAGTATATACAATCACACATTCATCTAATACCTTGTTAACAGAAAATGAGATACAGATAATAAAGAAAGATAGCTAATTCAAATGATACTAAAAACCTTGAAGAAGAAGATTGGCCATTGAAGGCAAACGGTGATTAGAATTTAGTGAGCAGATTTGTTGTGTATCGATTTGTTCTTCAGCAGGGATAATTCTTCCACATACCACACATCGGAGCTCATTTTTGCCATCGAAAATTGTTTTCCATTTTGAGATTTCGAGATGAATTTTTGTTAACAATTTTATTTGAAAAAGTTAATAGAAACAAAGACAAGTCATAGATATAATCAATATAGAAGAAGAGTGTACAACTAAATAAGGAAATAAAAATTTATATGAAGTTATATGCAATTAACAAAATATTCACAGAAGAAGCCAAGATCCTTTGCACAAGCACATTCTAAGTTTGTCACTCACCTTAAAGATTAATAAAACTAGAGCACATTCTAAGGTTGCAATCAATAAAAGTAGTAGTAAACTCCTTGTTAATATGAAAGAATCAAATAATAAAAGTGAAGTAGATGGGTCAAGTTGCTCTTATATCCAATAATCAATATTTTGCTTAATGGTATGAACATCACTTAAAAGAACAACACTTAATAACAATTTTTTGTATATCATAGAGTCTAATGATTACAATCTATTTCAATCTTGTAATCATCTATCAACGCAAAAATGTTGTCATTTTTTTATTGGCTTATTGCAAAAATAGAAAAATATAATTGTTAAACAAAAGGGATTAACTGATTAAGGCTAAGAAATTGCACAAATAGATTCATTCGAACACACTACCTATGTTGACATTCGTGTATATAAGCTTAGAAATACTAGTACAAACAAGGGTAACCATAATATGGACACATGGTGAAAATACACACACAGACATGAATTTTTAATGAGTAAAAATTATAGTATATTTACTTTCAAAAAAGAAATTAGAGTATATTTTATACTCCTATTTTACATTGTTTTAAATTATTTACATAACACTTTCAGGTCAAATTGTTGCATTTCTTATTAATCATTAATTTATTTAATTTTATACTTTATTGCTAAATATATATCTAATTTGCATTAAATGTTGTTTTTATTCGATTGATGGAGCTTAAAGAACTAATAAAATGCGGCAGCCAGAAAAAAACGAAGACAACCACCAAAACGCCATCAGCCTAAGAGAGCAAAAAGTTCAAACAGACAACACAAGTAGAGGAAAGAAAAATCAAGAAACGACGCCAGCTGCTGGGAGTCCAAAACATAAGTAGTCAAGAGCCAAGCGAAACGAAAATAGCAGGAAAAGAAAATGCCAACTGCACATAAGAAACTGACAACGCACATCACAATCCGAAACGTAAGCAGGAGGAAGCCAGAAAATGCAACGCTGAAGGAGCAATCATAAGCCAGAAAATGCAACACTGAGTGGAGCAATCTCAAGCTAGAAAATGAAACACATAATGACATAAGAGAAACGACATAGCAGAAAAAGGCATAATCCATTAGCAGTTGGGAGGAATAACAGCGCAAAAATAAAAGAAGCACATTAGAGGAGAGCAACAAAACACACAACATCGCAGGAAATAAAGAAACGAAGCAGATACAAGAACCAAAATGCACAACAGAAGACAAACGCAGAAGAAAAGTTAGCACGACATCGTCGCAAGAGCAGGAGGCAAAAAATGCACAACACAGTATAGAAAAATCCCAATCCAAAACGCAAGAATCCAAAGATGAAACGCAAGCAGCTGGGTGTTGGGAAAATTGGATTCTCACGTTTTGGATTGGGATTTTTCTGCTGTGTTGTGCATTTCCTTATAAAGTAAACAACTAGTGAAGTGAACCGATTCGATAATATCCAGAAAAGATCACAATGACCTCTTATATAGTATTACCATTTTACGTAAAGTCGTAGGAAAGAGCGGAGGGGTCAAAAACAGTCTCACTTAAAATCTAGCTTCCTAGACAGAAATTACGTGCACGGTATATTTATCACAACCTATCCCGTGTACACACACGAATAATGAATACACTTAAATAAATTGAACACAATACTACAAATATACCTGACAAATAATATTGAATATTATACTATAACTTGAAAAGAAACAAGACAGTAAATGCGGAATAATAAAAGCTATAAGGAAAGAACACACCCGAAAATTTGATAACGAAGTTCGGCGAAATGTGCTTACGTCTCCGGAGCACCACTTAAGCAACCCTATTTTATTTATGTGGAAAAAGAGCAAATTTATGAGATGATCTACAATTGGAGAGAGGAGTTTCTTTTATAACTACCAACCTCCCCCCCAAACCCATACACTCACGATGTGGGATAGAAAAAATGCCAAATAGTAACAAATATCCACCTTGGCACAATTTCTTATCCCACTAAATATAAATCTTCTCAATCAAACAAATAATAAAAAAACAGTCTGCGCGGTGCTTACAAAATTGGCGCCTTGTAGTGCCAACTTAAATGTGCAGGATATTAACCAAGTCTAAACAATGTTCAAACTTGGCTCTTGTAACCACCTTGGTCAGCATATCTTTAGGATTCTCTGTAGTTCGAATCTTCTGAATAAGTATCTCCTTTTCTTCTAGAATTTCCCGCAAAAAGTGATAGCGAACATCAATGTGCTTTGTCCTTGTATGAAAGACTTGATTCTTTGCTAAATGAATAGCACTCTAACTGTCAAAATATACCTTAAGTTGTTTCTGACTAACTCTAAGCAACCTATGAAGCCAAATTGCCTCTTTCACAGCTTCTATACTAACCATATACTCTGCCTCTGTTGTATACAAAGCCACCGTTAACTGCAAAGTAGACTTCCAACTAACTGGTGTCTTCGCTAAAGTGAACAAATATCCAGTTGTAGACTGTCGCTTATCCAAGTCACCTGCATAGTTAGAATCACAATATCCAACTACATATTGACCAAGTGATTCATCCCGTTCAAATGCCAATCCAATATCTACGGTATTTTGGAGATACCATAGAATCCATTTCACAGCTTTCCAATGACCCTTGTCTAGATCATGCATGTACCTGCTGACAACACTAACAGCCTGTGAAATATCTGGTCTCGTACACACCATTGTATACATCAAGCTACTAACTGCATTAGCATATGGGACTTTCTCCATATATTCTCGCTCTTCATCTGTTGTTAGAGATAACCGGCTACTAAGTTTCAAATGAGGAGCAAGTGGGGTACTTACAGGTTTTGTATCTTCATGTATACCAAAACGTTGTAATACCTTTTTCAAATACTACTTCTGTGATAGCCAAAGCTTGCCTCTCTCTCTGTTCCTACTTATCTCAATGCTGAGAATCTTCTTGGCTTCCCCCAAGTCCTTCATCTTGAACTCTTTACTCAACTGAGCCTTTAATATGTCAATCTTACTTTGGCTCTTTGCCACAATCAGCATATGATCAACATATAAGAGTAGGTAGATGTAAAATCTATCTTGAATTTTGCGTAAATACACATAATGATCGTATTTGCTTCTTATGTATTTCTGACCCTTCATAAACTTGTCAAATCGTTTATACCACTCCCTTGGAGATTGCTTAAGTCCATACAACGATTTGTTCAGTTTGCAAACTTAATTTTCTTTCCCAGCAACCTTGTATCTATCTGGCTGAGTCATATAGATTTCCTCCTTCAAGTCACCATATAGGAATGCGGTCTTCACATCAAGTTGAGCTAGCTCCAAATTCAACTGCGCTATTAAGGCCTGCAAAATTCTAATAGAAGAATGTTTAACAACTGGAGAAAATACCTCATTATAATCAATTCCTTCCTTCTGAGCGTAGCCTTTAGCCACCAATCTTGCCTTGTAGCGAATATCATCTTTGTCAGGAAATCCTTCTTTCTTTGCAAATACCCATTTGCATGCAATTGCCTTCTTTCCCTTCGGTAGTTCTGTCAGCTTCCATGTCTTGTTCTTCTCAAGAGATTGCATTTCCTCTTCCATTGCACCTGCCCATCTGCCACTTTTTGAACTTCGGATTGCTTATGGGAAGGTAGATAGAACATCATCAACAACTGGAAGTGCATAAGCTACCATGTCAGTAAAATGAGCAGGTTTTTGAATTTCTCGTCTCGTCCTTTTAACAACAATTGACTCTAATTGCTGCGGAGGTTCCTGGGTCAGAACCTCTTCCTCTTCTGACTCTTCTTCTACCATGGGAGAATCACTAGTGGTGCTTTTTACTGGGATCACCACTGTCTGTTCAAACTCCACCTGCTTTGACATGCTCTCCACCTGCTGCAAAGTACCATCAGCCCCTTCTAGAGTTACCTTATTCAACATGGCAAATTCATCAAAGGTAACATCCCTACTGATAATTGTCTTTTTTGACTCTAGACACCACAAACGGTATCCTTTAACTCCAGCATTGAAGTCCATAAATAGAGCCTTGTATTCTCCACCGTTGTCTGTTTGGAGAACTTTGATCTTCCTTCCCATCTGGTTTTCAATCTGAGCTTTCCACTTAAGGAAAACCCCAAGCACATCATCTTTGTTCTTCATAGTAAACACCCACACTCTTCTGGAAAAATCATCAACAAAAGTGACAAAATAATGCCTACCTCTAAGTGACGGAGTCTTGGAAGGTCCCCATACATCTGAGTGCACATAATCCAAAATCCTCTTGGTATTATGAATAGTAGTGCCAAATTTCACTCTTCATTGTTTTCCCAGAACACAATGCTCACAAAATTCTAATTTGCAAGTGTTCGTACCTTTTAAGAATTCCTGCTTGGCAAGAATTTGCAAGGATTTCTCACCAGCATGTCCCAACCATATATACCAAAGCTTTGTTACCTCTACATCCTTCTTGCTACTTGAAGTTATTGCTGCTACCATCCCAAATACTATACTACCTTGGTAATAATACAGATTGTCCTTCCTCATGCCTTTTAACATTAACAGTACTCCTGAAGTTGCCTTAAGAATTTTATTTCGTATTATTAATACCAGGCCTTTTGATTCTAAAGTCCCCAAAGAGATCAGATTCTTCTTCAACTTTGGCACGTACCGCACATCCCTCAAAATTCTGGTGGATCCATCATGATTCTGCAGCTTGATTGAGCCTATCTCGACTGTTTTACATGGATTATCATTAACCATATAAACAACCACGCCATTGAGTTCTTCAAAATCAAAGAACCACTCTCGAATGGGAGACATATGGTATGAGCAACCTGAATCCAAAATCCACTCGTCTGGATGTTGAAGGTGAAATCATCAAACAGATATCTGATTCTGCGTTACTTTTACACTCTGCAACATTTGCATCTTGCAGAGCCTTCCCTTTCTTTTTCAATTTTGGACAGTCTTTCTTCCAGTATCCTTTCTCATGACAGAAAGCACCCTTATCTCTGGCAACTCGGCTTTTTAATTTAGATCTTCCTCTTCTCTCCTTTGATTGGCTTTGTTGACGACCTCTTGCTACAAATGCTTCATCTGCTGTAGCTGTTTTGTTTTTCATTTTATCCTTCTTTCTCAATTCATG
>JAOQMS010005949.1:0-17153 GCA_027563885.1 Erythroxylum longipes
GGTTTTATGATTAAATGTATGTGATGCCATGTGGAGTTTGTAGAGATTGCACGTAACGCTCCGTTATCTTAGGTTATATGTCGGAATGACCTACGGGCGTCCCGGTACGTACCCTAGGGTAATGGGGTGTTACACTCGATTTGTTGTAAGACAACAATTTAAAACAACAATCATCAAAGATACTTCATTCAATTTAATAAAATAGGAGTTTTGACAAAATAATTCAAAAGCAATCCCTAAAACAAAATCGACCTAACATGGTCTCCATAACATCATTAACAATCAAATAAACCATTTCAAAAAAGAATAGAGAAGATTAGAATGAAAGAAAATTGAATAAAAAGACTCCTTCTCTTTTTTGCCAACATCTGGAATTTTGATGTTGATGTGCTATTTTGTACAATCTTGATGATGATTCTTGTCTTGAATCTCTCCTCAATGCTCCGAACATGTATTCTCCACTCAAGGATGGTGTTTCTACAGGTGGGTGTCGTCTCTCTTTAAGATGGGGGCTTGATGATGTTTTTATAGTAAAAAAATCCTAGGTTTAATGAAGCCTTGCAGGTTGGCCTCAGATTACAATTGCCACACCCGTGGGAATTTGCATGATTCCCACAAGCATAGAAATTGCACACAGATGCACTTCTTGTTTTTTTCGTGATTTCCCACGTCTGTGGGAATTTGCATGATTCCCATAAACGTTGGAATTTGTCCTAGATGCACTCTCCTTGTCTTCTCTTCTTTGATCTTTTGTTCAACCTCTAAGTTGCTCCCTCATCCTTCTTACAAAAATAATCAATTCTTACCCTCAATTAGCATCAAACACACAAGAACAACAATGGAAAACACATGCCAATTACCTATAAAAAACATATCCTAATGCACATCTATAAAATGCCTAATAATTTTCATAAACATGCATATGATAAATAATATGGTCTCGAATAGAAATTCAACGCAATGTAAGGATGTATATGTCATGAAGGTCACTCATAATAAGCAAAACAGTGAGACTAATATGAATGTGTTAGTCTAATATGGTTCAAAAGCTTACTAGTTTTTGTTTACCATTAGTAACCGCTTTTTTAAGAATAATGTACATTAACTAATCACAAGAGCAAAAGTACATGCCAATTTTGCTATGTATTTTTCTACTTAATTCACGCTCTAATTATGACTAAATAATCTTAAAAGCAATAGAAAACAAGAAAATTTTTAATTTTGTTCATTTGATTTTGAAAATTGCCTAAGAAGCCACAGTTAAGCTCAAAAACATGCATAGAAACTAGCATACCCAGCCCCCACACTTAAAACTTACACTGTCCTCAATGTAAAATGAAATGTGAGAATGGAGCAATTCACAAAAGTAATAAAAGTGAAAATGTAAATGATAGAATTTAACTTCCCTTGGGTTGCCTCCCAAGCAACGCCTTTGTTTGTTGTCATTGGCTCGACTCTTTGTTGATCATTCTTCATAGCGTGGGTTTTCTAACCTATCACTTCCATGTCCTCCACTTGGAATCCCTTATAGAATGGTTTCAGGATTATACCAACATCAAGCAACTTCAAGATCTCTGTCTTTACCACTTCCATCATCGGAGGATTCAATCTTTTTTGTGACTCTTTTCATGATTTGGATCCTTCTTCCAACAAGATTCAGTGCTTATATGTCGAAGGGCTAATACCCTTAATGTTGGCTATAGTCCACCCTATAATTGTGATGTGGTCTTTAAGCACTTTAATGAGCTTTTCTTTTTAAAGCTTGGTTAAGTTCTTTGCTATGATTACCGAAAGTGTTTCTCCTTCTACCAAGAACATATATTTTAAGTGCTCCGGTAATTACTTCAATTAAGTTACAAGTGCCTGCACCATCGAAGGTAAAGATTTCATACTAGATATGGGCAATTCAATATTTTGAAATACATACCTCTAGTATTGTTTGCAGTGCTAGCACAATTTCCTCAATTTTATTTGTAATGAGCATATTAGAATTTTGTAAAATGTTTTCGTTAAACTCGTGCAAAGAATGACTTCTAACTTATTTTTACCATCTATATAAAAAATTTCTTGAGACAAAGAATCAATGAAATCAATAGATAACATATAATGGACATCATTAGGGTACCTCATAGCCTCAAAAATATTAAAACAAACAATTTCACCATTAAATTCCATAGTCAATGTCCCTGCATCTACGTCGATCTTTATCTTTGATGTCTTCAAAAATGGACGACCTAAAAGGATAAGTGTAGAGTTAGACGAAGGTTCTCCCTCTATGTTCAAAACATAAAAGTTAGCTGGGAAAACCAATCTATTGACCTACACTAAAATATCCTCTATAACCCCTTTTGGATAAGCATTAGATCTATCAGCCAATTGAATTATAACATGAGTTTCTTTTAACGATCCCAAATTGAACGTGGTATAAATAGAATATGGCATAACATTAATTGAAGTTCCAAGATCTACCGTTGACCTTTCAAATCTAGTATCACCAATTTTGCAAGGTATTATAAACATACTAGGATCCTTACACTTCGGGGGAAGCTTTCCTTGAATGATGGCAGACACGTTCTCCCCAAAACTTACTTTCTTGTTTCCTGCCAATTTCCTCTTAATAGTGCATAACTCCTTGAGAAATTTGGCGTATCGAGGAACTTGATTAATGGAATCAATTAGAGGTAAGTTTACCTCCACCTCTTTAAACATCTCCAAAATCTCCTTATCTTTCTCCTTTTTCTTCGATTTATCAAACCTACTAAGAGAAGCAGGAAAATTTTTAGTAAAACTTTTAATCATAGGAGATTACGAATATACCTTAGATCCCTTTTCAGCTTATTTTTAAGGCAATTTAAGTTCCTTTTTAGATTCTTCATCACTACCAATAATAAGACTCTTGTGTGGTGCCTTTATTTCTTTACCACTCCTCAAGGTGATAGCACTTGCATTCTCTTTCAGGTTCACAATTGTTTGAGTAGGAAGCTTACCTGAATTTTTATTCTCTAATCGGCTTACCATAGTAGCTATATGACTTAATTGATTTTCCAGATTCTGAATGCTAGCATTCATTTTTTGTTGAAATTGTATACTATTCTAAGCTAAAGTTTTCATCATTTCTTCCAATGAAGGTCTAGAGCTTGATGATTGAGCTTATCTTTGATAGGGTTATTGATAGGACCGTTGTTGTTGTCCTTGCTACCTGTAGGTGTTTAATGGAGGATTCTTCCATCCTGATTTCTGTGCATAAGGGTATTTAGGATTCCTTTGGGGTTGGCTAGGAAGTTCCCAAAATCATTCACTTGTTCTATGGATGTCTCTTACAAAGTCAGACACATATCAGTAGGATGTCCCATTAAGCAAATTCCACATACTTTGACTTGTTGAGCATTATTTGCAGCCATTTGCCTCACTAAATGTCAACCTAGATATCTGTTGCTCTAATACAGCAGTACTAGCTTCACTAACCTTTAATGGTCTGGGTTCCTCTCGAATACTGAATTGTTGAGAGTTAGCGGCCATGTTGGAAATCAAACTGTTGGCTTCAATAGGTGTCTTATCTACCAGTGCACCTTCGCTTGTTGCATCTATCTTGCTTCTTTCTTGTGGCAGAAGCCCCTCATAGAAATACTGGATCAAGAACTACTAACTGATTTGATGATACGACAGCTAGCACACAACTTCTTGAAATGCTCCCAGTACTCATATAATGTATCCCCATAGTGTTATCGAATTGCACAAATTTCCTTCTGAATGTTTGTAGCTCGAGAAGAAGGAAAATATTTCTCCAAGAAAAGTCTTTGCATCTTATTCGAAGTGGTAATCAACTCCGAGGGCAAGTAGTAAAGCCAATCCTTGGTAGTGTCCCCCAACGAGAATAGGAATGCTTTCAACTTAATCTGCTCTTCTTGTACTCTGGCTAGCTTCTTACTAGAACATACCATGTGGAACTACTTGAGATGCTTGTGAGGATCTTTACTTGACATACCACAAAAAGTAGGCAAAAGGTGAATTATACCAGATTTAAGCTAAAAAGCAACATCGATAGTAGGAAAATCAATACATAAAGGTAGATGGTCAAAATCAGGAGCAGATAACTGCTTAAAAGTACGATCATTGTTTTGACCTGCCATATTAGAATCAATTTTAGAAATGAAATTACTTGAAGTATTGGAAGGTAAATGTAAAACTATTTGAATTCCTAGTGATGAATCAAGTTTCCTATCAGATGATGATGGATCCTCAGAACTTTCTGCTACTTGTCTTCTCACTCTGCGTAACATTCTTTCAGGTTCTAGATCAAATTTCATTTCACCAGTATGAGAAGATTGTGTCATGCACTGAAGCTAACCAAACAAGAAAAGAAATTAATCAAAATCAAAATAAAGATTAAAAAAACAAATAAATTCAGAAAAGAAAAGAAAAATAATCCACAGAAATGGCATTAAAATTGGTTGCGCATCATAATGTTACCAAAATAACTAGACTAAACCGTAGATAGTGATAAGCCTAGGTCAATCCCACAAGGATTAATATCAAATACTTACCTAAATTGTCTGTTTAAGCAAATAGAGGGATTTTCAATTTGAAAGAAATTAAAAGTAAAATAAAATTGAATCTATGAAAATAAATCAAATCAAATTATAACAAAACGATAAATTCGATGAATAAATTGAACACCGATTCATTGGTTTCATCTCAGCCTAAGCATAATTTTACAAACGTCATTGAGTTATCATCGTTACTCCTCCTTTTAGATTATTGATCATGAATTAATAACAATGTCTATTAATTATGGTTTTTCCTTAAGTTTTAATTAATTGCGAAGCGCTCGTTAATTAACCCTAACTATCAGGAAACCTAGAACAGTTTATCCAGACAGTAGCATTACAATTAAGAAAAACAGATAAATTTAAGCAATAATGTTGTAAGCACGGACTATTTAACTTAAGCTACATTATTTCTAACAATTCAGTACCGTTAGTTGCTACAAACGATCTCCCATATGACTAATACATATCACATTCAAGATCTAGCTATGGGTAGTAATAAAAAAAATTCAATAGAGCATTAAAACCATCATTATCCAAATACCTAATCAATCCATACAAAATAACGTAACAATCTAAAATGGGAGTAGACAACGATACACAACACTATATGCTTAATGTGATCCTTGGCCTTTATTCCACCTTCAAATCAATGTCAGGTGGTTTAGTCTTCCATCTCCATCTTTAAGCTACAACAATCAACCTTTGTAGGCTCTATTTATGTAAAAAAATTAATGAGAGAATGGAGGAGAATAGGAAAGTTAAAGATGACTCTCCCTTAGTTCCATGCCAATCCTCTCTCTTTTCTCACTATTCACGGATGGGAGAAACTAACAAGACTATTCAAGCCTCACTGTCGCAGCTCTCTTCCATTTTAACTCCCACACTACTATACCTGATGTGACAAATTAAGATGGTTAGCCCAAGCTACTGTTCACACCTTTACTCTTCTCTTCTCTGTTTCTTATTTCACGCAACTCTTTTTTCTTCTCTTCTCAAGCAATTCTCTTCCTTCGTAGCTCTCGGTTGCTCACTTGTTTTATGCCACTCTTTGTTTGCTCCTCTCTTTCACACCTCCTAGCTATGTTAAAACTTAAATGAAGCAGCCTCACTCACATTTTCTTCACTCTCTAACAAAGATGGTAGCTTCGGTTATCAACCTTTTCAAACATCCTTGGCCGAACTCTCCTCTTTGCTTCAGCTAAAAACTAGGTTAAAATGTGACAAATGGACAGCTGTCTATATAGATCTTATTGGAGGGAGCTCTTTCATCAGTTTGGTAACGTAAATCATGCTTGTAATAATTTGGAATGGCTCTAAAAATTTTACTCATGTGTTTTAGCCTCCTTTCTTCATTCAAAAGCTACCTACAACACCATATGGTAGCTAGGCTTTTCATAAGATAAATGGAAAGGTGTTAAATTGTCATGCTTTAGCCCTCCATATGTAGCTATCCACTATCCATCATTTAGCCATCATTCTCCACACTTCTTTTAGAATATAATATCATGTTATG
This sequence comes from Erythroxylum longipes, assembly GCA_027563885.1. NCBI lineage: Eukaryota > Viridiplantae > Streptophyta > Magnoliopsida > Malpighiales > Erythroxylaceae > Erythroxylum > Erythroxylum longipes. The sequence continues at coordinate 6,064 of JAOQMS010005949.1, forward strand.
GTTAAAAGGACGTGTGATGGTCATGTAAAATCCATGTAAACGTCAGCTACTTCATTGCTTCTTCTTTTTTTAATTTTCTTTTCTTTACTTGCTTCAATATTTCTCATTCTTGTTGTATGAAGACAAAGAGTACAGAAATTGAAAAGATGGCTTCAATGAGCATGCTTTCGGGTCCCTTTAATTTCATCACTTCCAAAATGTACCTAAAATCAAATATGAATAAAAGTGAGCATCCTAAGCATTTCTAAGGTATTAATCGCTAAGTGTAGAAGATAGAATAGATCAACATTTAAACATATATCACTAATAACCTAGGAAAATAAAGTTAATTTGGCTTTATAAATACACAACTTTTTTCTAAAATAAAAATTTAGATTGAATTCGCTTAAATAAGGAGACATTAATTCCATGTTTTTACCCGATAGTATTCTTGGTTGTAGAAACAGGAATAAAATCACAATTTTAGAAGATGAAAGTTGGAATCTATGCAATAAAAAATCAAAATATATGAAATTGTGTTAAATTATTATAAGAATATACTAGGAACAAGTTCCAATATAGCATCTCCACCACAAGACCTTTTTTATCTATGATAATATTAATTAGGAGATGAAATTCAATCTAACCAAACCTTTTTCTACTCAAAAGATTAAAGAAGGCCTTTTAGCTTTAATATAAACAAATCTATAGGTTTATATGGTTTTAATACACATTTCTTTCAAACAAATGAAATATCACTATTGATCTAATTATGGAAACATTTTAGGAGTTCTTTTGAAATAAGAAAATGATGGAGTTGAACAAAACTCTTGTATGCTTGATTCCCAAACTAAAAAACTCGAGCTATGCGAGTGAATTTTAACCTATCTCATGGTATAACATAGTATATAAAGATATCTCCAAGCTTTTAGAATCTAAACTACAAGAGACTCTCAAAGCTATTATCAATCCTTTATCACTAATAGATCATTTAGGGATAATATCCTTAAGGTTTAAGAATTATTTAAGGATTGTAAGTCAAAGTCTTCAATTAAGAGTTGCTCATTAAAGATAGACTTTTTTATGGCATTTGATACACAAAATTAGGAGTTCAATCTTAATTTTTTACACGATTTTGATTTCCCATCTCTTTTTTTGTATTGGATTAAGGCTTATATCACCACTACTCCCTTTAGTATTTAGTGTTTATCCTTATATGATTTCTATTGGAGTTAAAGGTATTAGACAAGGGGATCACTTATCCCTTTTTCTATTCATCCTAGTTATAAATGCTCCCTCAAGGATGATTAAATTTAATATCTCAACTAATAGCAATTTTGTTTTCATCATAAATGTAAGGGATTGCAATTTAGTCACCCAAATTTTGTAAATGTAAACTTAAAAAAGAAAAATATACATCTCAGCTAATGCACAAAAGTTTTAACTTCTAAGATCTATTTTAGGTTTGAAAATCCACCATGCTCCGTGATCGGGTGTTTGTTATGTGTAAGTTTTAATATTAACCCTCGATAATCCGCAAGCACACAGTTCATTAGCGTAGTACCTGATCATGGTTTTCTGATATATGTAAGTTTTAATATTTAACCTCGATAATTCGCAAGCATATAGATCATTAGTGTAGTACCTGAGGTGTCGATTCCATGAGGAGGGTTATTCTAATCCTAAAATCTAAGGCCAAATAATGCTCAATATTCAAAATGTAACGAAACTAAAACAGGAATGTGATTCAATCAAGTAATTCAATTCAAGAATCAATCACAAAATATTAACAAATTAGCAATCGCAATGCACAAACCCAAGAATCAACCTAAAGAACTACCAATTGAGAGAAATGGGAATTTTTACCTATCTTTAACACTATCCTAATCGATTATGAATTATTGAATCATTGGTCTTAGATGATCCTAGGGTTAATTACTCTCTCTCAGGTTATAAACATTAACCCTAAATGATAAACCCTAATTAGATTATGGAAAATTGGAATTTCTTAATTAACAATCTATCCAAACCATAATTAGATCTGAAGTTTTTCGATAGACTACCAGGAACCTATGTGAGATCTCTTTTTACATAATTACCGATCTGATTAATTTCTCATTCTTATTAAATCAACTAACTCTCGTTCTTATTAAATCACCTAACTCTCGTTAGCCCAATTTAATTATTTTTCATTTGATTCACCCTCTCAGTTTATTACCAAATTATGCAGTCTCAGAAATCAATTGCAATGAATCCAAATAACATAAAACAATCAGATTTTTTATTAATCAAAGATAAAAACAACCCGAAGGTGAATTTAGACATCCTAAACATTCACACAATCCTATCATCAATGGTTATTCCAATTCTATATATTAATAAAATTAAAAATACACTAGAAATAAGATTGGAATGGATGATGGAGGCAGCAACATTAGGAAACCTCCTATTCTGGGAAGTACTTCGTGTCGGCTTCTTCTCTATGTCTTTTTTCCTTCTTCTCTTTCTCAATCTCTTGATGAACTCTCTCTAGGTTTCTCAATGGTGGCTAATAAAAAAGCTCCCCCTCTTCTTTGTCTTATTCTTTATATACCTTTTGTGTTTTAGACAACCCTAGGGTTTTTTTGGGATCTGAAGGGTCTAAAAACTACCTAAAAAATTGGCATTTTTTTACTATCTGCGTGTTTGCCCGATGCAGGCCATGATCGTGGCCTTGTTGCCCATGATCGTGAGCCACATCTGAGCCTTTTGTCATGATTGTAGCAATCAGGTCTTGTCTTGTGGTTCTGTCAAGATTGTGGCATATGGGACACAATTATGGGCTGACTCTAGTGCTTCTGTCATGATCGTGGGTGTTGTGCCACAATCGGGGGTTATTGCTTCAACCCGAGTGTCTCTAAAACTTCTTCATTCTTCGATGTTGACCCTAAAAGATTAACAAACACATCAAGGTACCTCAAAGACATAATAATTAAGCTCATAATCTTGTACTAACCCATAAAAACACTTAAATACAATTAATTAACAAATTAACACAATTCTAACCTAAACACAGCTAAATGATTAAGTTAACAATTAAAAACATATCTAACTAAGCCCTTAAATATGATGCAATTCACACTTATGAACATTCCCACACTAAAACGCTTGCTTGTCCTCAAGCAAACAAAACAACAAACACAATGAAATTCACACAACACTCAATGCAGTAATAAGACAATGGCTTAAACTTTTTGAAATAAACTTAATTTTAAACACAATCATTTGAGTCATTTCAAATCATTAACATGCAAATTCTATGTCTTTGGGATTTGAACTGTATAAACATATTAATCCAGACTCAAGTGTTAAATTGTTTACCATTTTTCAATTGTACACATACATCAATAATTCTTTGGTCATTTAGAGTTTGTAACTACTCCTAAGTGCATTTTCATGAAAAGTCAAACTATTACAAGTTCGGTAGGTTTTTATTCGAAAACACACTTTATTTATTTATTTTATTTATTTTGAACATAGACTTAGTTTCTTTACTCAGAGGTAAACATTGGTAATGAATGTTAATTCGGTTACTTAACTAAGTCATATTTTTTATTAAGCTGCTTGGTTGGAATGTCATTATAGCCTTTTCACATGAAGGCAGACATTTGGGATGCGTGTCGATCTGGTTACTCAGCTACATCATGTTTTTAACTGGCTACTAGCTCTATTCGTAACCCGAAGGCTAGCAGAACAGTTATTTATTTAAAATTAGCAAAACAATTTTTTATTTTTTATTTTTTGCCTACTTTGTTGCTTTAGCTTCTTGTTTCCATGAAAAATAATAGAAAAGCTACTTAAGTTGAAAGGTCTCAAATTATAAATGACTGTGACAATTTAAAAGGTTACAAACTAACATTAAATCCAAATTAAACTACATATTTAGCCAAAGACCCCAATTCACTAATTTTGCGAGCTAATGATTTTTCACAACCTAATAGACTATGTTCAAAATTAGATAAATTCCAATCCATCTAAGCCATTGACATATTCACACAATTCACAAAATGCAACCTAACGACTATCATACAATATGCAAAATCAAATTCAAAGCAAAACACATAATCCTCCCTACACTTAAACGACACATTGTCCTCAATGTGAGAAGGGGACAAAAAAACACATAAGGAAAAAAGAAACATAAAATAAAGTAAAACAAAAATAAAAAATAAAAATGAAGACAAACTTTAAAAAGAAAGGTGGTTAAAACAAAGCCTTATGGTGATGGAGGTGGGGATAGTGTTGGAGGTGGAAGCTGAATGCCCTAAGCCTCAAAATAATGATGGATACGACGTATGTCCCAGCTCTAACTTTGTTGAGTTCGGGACATCTCCTTCATCCTTCTAGAGTTCTCCGTAAGTGTATCTGTAATTACCTTGATGTTTGCGGAGATTGTATCCAATACTTTCATCCAGCCTGGTTCTTCTGTTTCTTCTTCTTCCTCGAATTCCTCACTGGTTGAATCCTCTTTTTATTATTGTTGAGCACTTGAACTCACTTGACCAGTCCTGCCCTTCACGGTGTCTGGGCATTAATATCTATAAGTTCCATATTATGGAATTTTAGGATTTCAGCTTGCCAAAAATGATGATGGTTCATGAATTCAGGATGGTACACTATAAGTCCGTTGCACTTAACTCTATAGTTATTAGCTATAGATGAAACTAAGTAGCCGATTCCTAAGTTATTGCTCCTCTTCTTTCGAGAAATAATAATTGGATTAAAGATGTGGATGGTTGTACAAATTGGGATGCTATGATCCATGCACCATAACATAAAAAGTTCTTTCGTCGAACACTTTTTAGTTTTTGTTTTAAAAAAAATAGTTTGGCACATGAATTTGTGCATCAAAAAGTGTTCATGGCTCCTAATGATGTTCTTTTGTGCATTTGTAGCATTAAAAATGTTCTAAACTAGTTAGTTTAGTCTATTTGGGGTTGACACAAAAATCATCGTGCTGATCCAATACGGACGACTCTGGGAAACCACAAATTTCATATAAAGTTTCATAATCAAGCCCATAAGGTTGTCGCCGCAACCTAAACCACAATTCGTTAGGTTTTGTTGGATTCGTACTGGAGGGATGTAAAAAATTCTAAGGTAAGTTCTTCATAAACTAGGAATTGAAATTGAATGATTTGAGCCTATTGATTTTTTTTTACTAAACTTTCGACCTTATCTCGCAATTCTAATCTATCTAAAGTTTCAAAATTAAAAAAAAAAAATTTGTTTATTGTGAAGAGAAAAAAATGGGTACCTTCCTTATTCAAGAAGATCGGGAAAGGTGCTCCGTAATCAGTTTACCTATTCCTTTTCCCTCATCTCGAGACTTGGTTTCACCCTGCTCACGCTTTACTGTTTGCTTGATGCACGACATACTGGCTTGCGAGTTGGTAGAAGTTGGAAGAAATTTGGAAGTTTGAAATTTGGTTAGAGAGAAGCGAGAGTGTTTGGAGGTTTAAAGCTTAGAGAGATAAAGTAAAAATGAAAGTGAGTGAAAAAATGAAGTTAGAAATGAATATATAGGTGATTGGAGGGTAAAATAGTAAAAATTGAAAATGATAATCATGTGTTCCTATTTTTACCCTACTGTAGGCCACAATCGTGGCCTGTAATTTTTCCACCAATTTTTAATTTATAATCTTCTTTTGTCTTTCTCCACTTTTCTAAAATCACTTCTTGACTTTTTTATAGCCCTTTTACCTCTCTTTGTGTTCTTCATCAATCATCAAATTCATATCGAAGTCTTATGCATTCCCGATTTTATTTGGAAACAAAATGATCCTAACTACATAATTCAAACTTTCTGAAAAAAATCAAAAGAAATAAAATTCCATGGGTTGCCTCCCATGCAGTGCTTCTTTTAATGTCGATAGCTCGATGCTCTTCTTTGCTCATGGTGGTTCAAATGAACGATGCAATGATAGTGCAGTCACTGATCTCACAATTTGCACATAAGCTACCATGCTCTAGATTCCACCTTCCTTGTTGTTCTCCTTCTTTCACCTTCTTCTACATGATTCTTTCATTCTAAATGCATTCTCAAGATCCTCAATATCTTCCCATTTTCCTCGAGGTTTAGTTTCCTTGGTATTAGTTGGAGGTAAAGGAGAACTGTTGTCTTTCTTTAACACTTTTAAGGTTATTTACTGCCTTCCTACCCTTAGAGTTAATTCACGCCCATCAACGTCAATTATTGAGCGAGAAATGGCTAGGAATGGTCGTCCAAGGACCATAGGGGTTTCCACATCATCTTTAATATCAAATATATAAAAGTCTATGGGAAAGGTAAATTTATCAATATGCACTCGCACATCCTTAATAATTCCCTTCAGTTGATGAACTGCTCTATCGACCGTTTTTACTAACATTTTTATAGGTTGATATGTGTTTAATTTTTGGTACATTTAATCATTTACACTTGGAGATTAATGATACGAAAATGCTTAAGATACTCATTTTAATTCATATATGATTTTAGGTACAATTTGGAAGCAAAGAAATTAAAGTGAGTCGAAAGCACTACATTTGGGCCATTTTTTGAAGATTAATTTTCACTTGTCTTTATGGAATAAGAAGAAGAAAATTAATAGACAAGAAAGAAACAGAAAGGAAAACACAGAGAAGAAGAATTAAAAGTGCTTGTTAGAAAAATAAAGAAAAATCAATAGCAGTAAGAAGAAGAAAACGACACAGCTAAAGAGAGCAAAATGTATGTAGCATCTGGGAGTTGAAGGAAAACGACATGCACGCAGGTGGATTAAAGCATGGCGTTAAACACTAGAGTTAAGCACCAATGCTAGCATTGCATGCGTTTAACGCATGGCTTTAAGTGCTAGCATGACATGCGTTTAATGCATGGTTTTAAACACTAGCGTTGAACACGAAAGCGTTTAACACTACAGAAGGGTTTTTTAGTGTGAACAGAGCGTGGTCCTATCATCTTTAATTGTCACTTCACTACTACAATAGTAATCTAGTTATTTTATTTTTACTAGCGTTACGATGCGCCTGTCAATTTTGGCATCGTTGCTGGGGAGTGTGGTGTTTAGTTTTTGTTTATGATTTTAATTGATGTTTTGTATATATTTGTTTGCAATTGATTTCTTTTCAGTTATTTAGTGATCTTTTCATTTTTTTGTTTCATGTTTGTGATTATATTTTTTATATGGATGGAAGCAATTTTTTCTTTAATTCATAACCTCAATCCTATAAGAATGTTTGGACTGATCAAACTAACTTTTGTTATAGATAGGATAATCAACCGAATTACGTCCATGGTAATTTGCAGGAAGCACAGTAATTCCTATACATAATAGAAGCTTCTTATCAAGACTTAGGTACATGTTTGGAAGAATTAGTTAATGTGTATGTTGCTAACACTTTGCAATTTCAGAAGGAAACAGGTTCTAGAATCTAGAACTTGACAAACCAGGTAGATCAATTGATAAAAGCTATCAACCGCCTAGAATCACAAAGCAAAGAGACGCAACCATATCAACCTGAGGAGTACCTGATGGATATTAATGTGGAAACCTTACAGAGTGAAGAGGAGCTTGAGAATTTTGAGGACAACCCTCAACGAATTGCTTGTGGAGAAGAAGCAAATGAGGAGCTTGAAGCACAAAAGACATATCTTTTAGCTTGGAGGTAAGTACTGAGTTCCATTTTATTCTTGAGAATGACTCTTCACCTTTACATAGAAGATTGGAGGAATTAAATGAGGAAGAAAAAGGTGAAGAGACATTTGAGATCTTTTTGGAGTGTATAAAATCAGTCAAGATTGAGAATTTAAGGGTAAGGAAGATGCTGAATGGGGATGATGATCAACTAAGGCCTTATCCGGAACAACCTCGCGTGGAAGTGGAACTAACTGTAATACCTAAAGATCATAATTTTGTCACGTAAGGGGAAGAAGGAGTTGAGCTAGCGCCCCTAAACAAAGGTGCTTCTTGGGAGGCAACCCAAGGGAAGTAAATTTCTATTCTTTACATTTTCCCATTACTTTTTATGCATTTGTGTTTCTATGTTAGTTTGTTTCTTACTTGTTTTTAAGTTTTCAATTAAAAATGAAAGAAAGAATAAAACAAATGAAACAAACATTTTCTCTTTTCTGTTGATCCTAGGACTATATAATCATGATTAGAGAATGAATTTATTAGAAAATTTCATAGCAACTTTGGCATGTGCTTTTGCTCTTTTGATTGGTTGAGGTGTATTATCTTTAGAAGAATAGTGACTAGTGGTAGACAAAGCTGGTGAGATTTTGAGCCTTATTAGACTGACACATTCATATCAGTCTCATTGTCTTTTGATAATGTGTGATCTTCATGATATGTACATCCTAATTTTGCCTTGAATTTCTATTCGAGACCACATTTTTATCACATGTATTAACAGAAAAATGATTAGGCATTTTTTGTTTCATAAACTACATTAGCCAAATAGCCTACCCATTATATGATTTTCCTTTTTGATAAGCCCACTTTGAGCCTTATTAGCCTTTCTTTTTGTATCATCTATATTACATGCTTTATAATTAACCAAATGTGCTACCCAAGCTATAAACTAGTGGAGCATTTGTGATTATTGAGTTTGTGGATGTACAAAATTCTAAGTGTGGGGGTGTCCATATGTGTGGGTTTGTTATGATTAATGATACTAAAATGCTTAAGCTACTCACTTTAATTCATATATGAATTTAGGTACAATTTGGAAGCAAAGAAATTAAAGTGAGCCGAAAGCATTACATTTGGGTCATTTTCTGAAGATTAATTTTCACTTGTCTTCATGAAGTAAGAAGAAAATTAAAAGACAAGAAAGATAAAAAAAAAAGAAAACACAAAGAAGAAGAATTAAAAGTGATTGCTGGAAAAATAAAGAAAAAATCAATAGCAACAAGAAGAAGAAAACGACATAGCTAAAGAGAGCAAAATGCATGTATCAGCTAGGAGTTGAAGGACAAAATAACATGCATACAGGTGGATTAAAACAAATACAAAATGCTAGCATCGCTTACGTTTAAGCGTTAAATGCCAATGCTAGCGTTTAATACATTTAAGCGTTAAACACCACGCATAGCTATAAATGCTAGAATTGAGCATGAAAGCTAGCATTAAATGCTAGCGTTTAACACTGTAGAAGGGTTTTTTTGGCGTGAACAAGAGCATGGTCCAATCACCTTTAATTGTCACATCACTAGTACAGTAGTAGTCTAGTTATCTTCTTTTGACTAGTGTTACAATGTGCCTATCATGGGTTTTAACTCTCCTAACCCCAACTTTTGACCAAAGGTATAAGGCTTTATATTGATACTCGCTCCCAAATTCGCGAATGCCTTATCTATGTTGAGTCCATTGATATTGCAGGGAATATAAAAATCCCCTGGGTCCTCTTCTTTCTTCCGCTATGTGCTTCTTAACCTTCTTCTTGACTTATTCCTTTAATGTAAGCCTCTTTTTTATTTGTTCTGTTATATCCTTAACCTTATTTGATTCAACCTCCTTAAGATTCCTTATTACCCTACTCAAAATTGACTTTCGCTGAGCTAGAATAAGCTATGGAATTTTAGGTTGAGGTTCCTTAATTGGCTCAATTATGAGCTCACTTGGAAGGAATTCCATAATTGCTTGTCCTTTTCCTTTATCTTCATCTTCCTTCGTATGTTCAAGTTCCTTTTCCTACATCTAAGTGATGGCTATGATCCATTCCTTTGGGTTGGAATCAGTATTGCTAGGAAGGGTTCTTGTATTCCAAGTAGATATTACCTTCGCTAGTTCACCTACTTGGACTTCCAGATTGTGTATTAAAGAAGCATGGTTCTTATTGATTTACTCGAATTTGCTTTCAAGCCTCTTGTGTGGAATTCCATAATTGCTTATCCTTTTCCTTTATCTTCATCTTCCTTCACATGTTCGAGTTCCTTTTCCTAGGTCTGAGTGATGGCCATGATCCGTTCCTTTGGGTTAGAATCGGTATTGCTTGGATGTATTCCAAGTAGATATTGCCTTCACTAGTTCACCTACTTGGACTTCCAGATTGTGTATTAAAGAAGTGTGGCTCTTGTTGACTTGCTCAAATTTGCTTTCAAGCCTCTTATGTGCATCCTTTATGACTCTAATTTTTTCTAAAACCATATCCAACTTGGATTCCATTGAGCTTGGTTTATCTTGTTAGAATCCTGATTGTCCTTAAGGTCTAAACTGTCCTCGATTATTATTTGTCCAAGAGAAGTTAGGGTGATTCTTCCGCCCAAGATTATAGGCGTTGGAGTATTTCCCCCTCTTCGTCCATATTGAGCTTCCATAAAATTCACTTGCTCTGGATCGCCTTCCTTCATCAAGTAACAGTCCACTATATCATGGTCCAATTATCCACAGAGCTCATACTTAAGTTGCACGGCCTTCACTGGAGCTGAGGATAAAGCCTTCATGTTATTGAGTTGTCCAGTTAAGTTATCAAATTTATCTCGCATTTCTATCATTTGACCAACAGATATAATTCCTTTTTGTTCTCAAAAGGTGGTAATTTGTCTACTCCTCTCATTCGTCCACAAGCAGCTATTACTTGCCATGCCCTCTATTAGCTCTTCCGCTTCATCAACCATTTATCTTATTAGTGATCCTCTTGAAGTTGCGTCAGTCGTGCCTCTCATATGTGTCTATTATAGAATGTTTGCAATAAGAATTCCTTGGTTAAGTTGTGGGGTGGGCACTTCTGTTACAAATCCTTATATCTTTCCCATGCTTCGTAAATCTATTCCTTGTCATCTTGCTAGAAGTAGGTAATTTCCTTGATGATCTTAGTGGTCTTAGTAAGGGGAAAATATTTGTCTAACAAAGCAATAACTAGCTGATCCCACGTTGTGACATTGGTTGGGTTAAGAGAATCATACCAAGCCTTTTCTTTATCTTTAAGTGCAAAAGAGAAAAGCCTAATTCTGACCACATCTTCCGACATCTGATGGTACCGAAAGGTATCACAAATTTCAAGGAAATTGTCGGCCCCCATGAAAATTCTCTTCATTAACATAAGCATAATAGTTATGGCAAGAAGACATGAGAAGAAAATGA
>JAOQMS010005980.1:0-17151 GCA_027563885.1 Erythroxylum longipes
CTTACATGTGTAAGCATGAACATGTCAATACAATTTTAAGCACTTATAATCTATTCCAAATGACTATTTTACCCTTCTCATTGGTGAGGGGATGTTACAAGAAATATGTTGTTCTAAAGATCAAGGTAGTCTAGGAATCAATGATATCAAGTCTACTAATTTAACTTTAATTCTGAAAAGGCTATGGCAGATTATGAAGGATAAAAATCACTTTGGATGAAGTGGATGCATAGTTATTTATTGAAGGAAAAAAGCATATGAGAGGTGTAAAAGAGTTCTACTCATTTTTGGTTCCTTGAATAGCTCTTACATCTCAGGATCCTAATTAAAGCTCTTGTATTTTGCAGAGTAGGGAATGGTGATGATGCTTTAATGTGGTATGATAACTGGATATGCTTTAGTCTACTGATTCATTATATTGGAATCTCATAAGCTCGATTACTTGGCTGCTTGGATGATAAGGTCTCTAAGCTGATAGAGGCCGATAACTAGGCTCTTCCCCACGGCTTATTGAGGCACAAACATGCATACTTACCTGATATAAATAAATCTGATTGTTTCTTATAGAAAGGGAAACCAGTTGCAAACATGAACTGTAAGGTAATTAGGACGCTATTGATTCCAATCAACCCTAAGATTCCTTGGTTATATTGTATAAAACAAGTTTTTGACTCCTAGAATCTCTTTTCTCTTGTGGTTGCTAATGAAAAACATATTAAGTATAATGGATATGTTGCATTTTTTAGAGGCGGATGAGAGTTTCTCCTTATGTAAGAGTTGTGAAGAAACCAAGGATCATTTGTTTTTCGGATGCGAATGTGTCTGGAGTCTAGATAGAGGCTAAAAGATGGTGTCAATAGGAGTGCTTTGGAAGATCACTCGTTGATACCATTCCATAGCTATTGGATCATTCTACGAATCATAATGACACTATGGAGACTTACTTTCTTCCTATAGGGATTTGCATTCATGGGATATGAAATGAAAGGAATAACAAAAAATTCAAGAACAATTATGCAACTATAAAGGAGACTACAGTTGGGATTTTATTGACAATTAAAAGGGCTATCTTCTTAAAAACCAGGTCAATTTAGTTCTCAGTAGATTAGCTAACGTCTCACTGTTGTTTGTATTTTTTTAGTTTATTAGTGGGGCAATTATAACAATATCTCCCATTCTGTTTGGTTTAACATTGGACTACTTTGTAATCTTACATATTACTTCTTAATGGATTCTTTAATTTCTAAAAAAAAGGGTAAAGGAATGCTTCCACAGCCAAATATCCATAAACACTTTAGAGAATTAAAATACATGATTCTAAAAAAATTTCAGTGTATGAATGATTAACAATAATGATATGATCTTTATTGAGAATTAGAAGCCAACTATTCATGTTTATTAATAAGGGACAATTTTAACACCCGGCGGGCGTTTTTTCATTTATAAGAAATGAATTGGTTGATTTCTTCTTGCAAATTCATAATATAATTTATTTTGACGGGAGAATCTCCAATTATTATCTCCAGAGTGTATACCAAATAAATTTATAAGCAATACTAATCAATAATGTATTTTAAATAAATTATTTGAAGAATTAATCATTTAAAATTAGATAAATCAAATAATTATTAAAAATTAAATAAAATTAAACACTTGACATTTATTTTAAAATTAAAAAATTAAATGAAGAATTTTTGATATTTAAATGAAATTAAGAAGTTTTATACACGAAATTACATTCATCATGCGATAATTTGTCCACTATAAACCATTAGATCCAATAATTATAAATAAAACTAGAGCATTACATCTTCTTTAAGATTTAGGTTAAGTAATTTTCTTGGAATATATCATATTTTCAATTAAAAGATAATAATATAATAAAAGGGTTAAATACATTGATCTTATATTTTGAATTTTTAGCTATTTTATCTCTTTTATATAATTTAATTGTTATCTAATTTCGATCATATTTTTATAATTTAAAAAATTATATAAAAATCCTTTAATGACATAATTTTCAAAGGACTGATGAAGTAACGAAGTTATAAGAACATTTTTGGTAATAAAGAATAGAATCATTCTTTACTTTCCTTGGGTGTGAAACTGTGAATGGCTATGACAGAACACCGAGTCTGCATCTCCATCTCCGAATGCTGTCTTTTCCTCTTCCCAAGAAACAAATATTTCATGAAAATGACTTGGAAGGAACAACAACCCGAGTATCTCGTTTTCAAGAACACGAAAGAAAGGCATATTAACGATAAATCAAGAGAAATAAATGCACAAACAGACTCCAAAATAGAAGTATTTTTAATGCTGTTTTGCAGAGTGCCCCTCTGTTGAAACCAACTTCCCTCTTGTGTCTTCTCTGCTGGTGTTGAATCTAAAACCACCATACTAAATCAATCAAAAGCCAACTTTGAGTCCAAAAATGGAAGAGGCGTACGATGTGATAGTGTTGGGAACTGGTCTAAAGGAATGCATCCTCAGTGGTCTCCTCTCTGTCGATGGCCTCAAGGTCTTCTTCTTCTTCACCGATGATAGTCTTGTAGTTTAGTTTTTACTACAAGTTCGAGGTTTTCAGCTTCAAATATGAAACGGCTCCGTTCCCAATTCAATCGTGGGTTTTCGGATTTTGTTGACAGTCTGATGGACCTGCAAATCTTCTTATTTTTGACTTGTTTTCCGTTTCTTATCGATATGAACTTTTGGTTTTGCCTTCATTGACTTGTTTAGAAAGATCTGTAGTTTGGACTCTCTGCCTTTTTTTTTTAAATTCTGTCCTTGACTTGATTTTGACCATTTAATACGGAGTTGGATATGTGAAGCTAGTACGTACTATTAGTCTATTACTCTTGTTTCGTGAAGCGTAATGGATTAGGCTATCTTGCGTTGGATTTGAGGAAGAGTTGACTTTACGTAGAGGCGGTTCGAATGGATGGGGAGGAATGAGGAGAACTAGGTTGTCGAGTTTTAATTGGTTTAGTGACGAGTGGGGATTTACGTGATTCTAGTTGGTATTTGACTTGGATTTGATATTATATGGTTGACTATAGATTTCTTTATGCCTCCTTGAGGCTAATTTCATTTTATGTATCATGCTCCATCTCTTTGATGCTTCTGCTGTTTTTCGTATCAAGTTTAAGAAAATGTTATCGCCTGCGATATTTACCTGGCTTTGGAAAATGTTTTGATGGGATGACATTATGAAATTACGATGAGGCCCTTTTCCTTTCATTGTGCCCCAGCTTGTACTGTTTCCTATCTTTCTTTTAGCAGCCAGGTTCCTTGTCAGGATTGAGTGCTCAGTTTTGCCTTTGTTGCTGCATTATTGACATCATATTTTTTGGTTTCTGTTCAATGTAATTAGTTACGTGTGTAATTTCATGATAATTTGACGGTCCAGTGTCTTTGTCCCGCCTTCCTTTCATCTATGTTGTGTTCATTTGGTGCAAATATTTTATTACATTTGTTTTATAAGTGTAGAAAAACTTAATTCCAAATTTTTCTTAATGTTTCGACTTGAGTGTATTACAATCATTCTATGCTTTGTTCTTAATATGGAACTGGTATATAACTTTTATATTCTTTAGTAATCGTGGTTATTTCAAGTGCCTTTCTAAGTTATATGTTGTGTGCTTTGAGCCAGGTACTGCACTTGGATAGGAATGACTACTATGGAGGAGAGTCGGCATCACTTAATCTCATTCAGGTCCCATTCTCGAAAGAGCTTGTTATGCTTTGGAATGTATCCTGATATTTTGTAACTGCTGTTGATAAATCATTCGTTTGCAGCTTTGGAAAAGATTCAGAGGAAATGACAAACCTCCAGCACACTTGGGCTTGAGTAGGGATTATAATGTGGACATGATCCCTAAGGTTTTTCTAGATTCGCTGTTAAACCTTGTCTGCTTGGTCATTTACAACTTAATATGCTGGTCTTGATTTCCACTAACTTTTAGGCTGTTGTGGCTAGTTTATGATGGCAAATGGAAATCTAGTACGGGTCCTCAATCATACAGATGTTACCAAGTATCTGTCCTTCAAAGCAGTGGATGGAAGCTTTGTCTACAGCAAAGGAAAGGTATTGCATTTCTAACTTGCCGGAAAAGTGGGATTACTTGTTTTGTTTTCATGCTTTCTGAGCTTAAAGCTGCTGGATGAACTACTGCCATAGGTTCACAAGGTGCCAGCAACTGATAAGGAAGCTCTCAATTCTCCTCTAATGGGTTTTTTTGAAAAGCTTCGTGCTCGCAAGTTTTTTACATATGTCCAAGATTATGATGAAACTGATCCCAAAACACACAAGGGAATAGACTTAACAAGAGTGACAACCAGAAAACTGATTGCGTATGATCACAGTGTTTGCCTCTGTTTCTAATTTCTCTGTTGCTTCTTATGGTCTACAATACTAGCCGCTTTCAGAATTCTTTGTATATCATATCAATTAACATTTCTAGATGAGTTTGGATCACAATATTTGACAATTATAGAGAGTAGTTCAGTAGTTTATTGGTAATTATGGAAAAAGTGGTCTCTCTATTTCTCTTGGTGTGGGGCATATCCATATCTTTGCATGCTAAAGGAAACATCATTTGAGAGTAGGATGTAGTATTTGAGTGTTTCTCCATAACTTCTTACATGCTATCCCTTTTCTAATTTGTTTCTCGTTGCTTCTTTACCTTTACTGCTGAATTGAAGTCTTATAACTTACTTTGACAAATGTTTACTATCTAGTTTGTTGAACATCTTTATCCAAATTTTGTAAGCATAACATCGGCTTTAACAGAAAATATGGTCTTGATTACAACACTGTGGACTTCATTGGTCATGCTTTGGCGCTTCATAGAGATGATAGATACTTAAATGAACCAGCACTTGACACTGTGAAAAGAATGAAGGTGAAAATTGTTCATCTTATTTATAGTGCAAAGTTTGGAATTCAAATTAGGTAATTTTGTTGACTGAATGAAGTTCCATTTCATTTTACAGTTGTATACAGAGTCTCTTGCCCGCTTTCAAGGAGGTTCACCATATATTTATCCCTTGTATGGGTTAGGAGAGCTCCCCCAGGTCTTCTTTGTCATTCCTGATATCTTGTTGCTTTTAAACCTGCATTGTTAAATGGATATATCTGACCAGACCCGTTAGTGAACTTTCAGCAATTTGCAACTTTTTGTTCTTCTCAGGCTTTTGCACGGCTTAGTGCTGTTTATGGTGGGACATACATGTTGAACAAACCTGAGTGCAAGGTAAGAATAGTTTGAATTTTAGAGTGTATCTCTCATATCATAAAATCACCTTTATTCTGGAAACTTTGGAGAAATAAGTGGCTATTACTTTGGGGTTCGATTCTGATAGTACTGTATTGCCCTGGTTCCAGGTAGAGTTCAATGAGGAAGGACAAGTATGTGGGGTCACATCCGAAGGGGAAACTGCTAAGTGCAAGAAAGTTGTGTGTGATCCTTCCTACTTGCCTAATAAGGTAGTGATTTTAAATTTGATTTTGTTGAAGATATAGAATCATTACCAAGCCAAATTCTGATGTTCTTGCACATTTATATCTTGACCATATCCCATTGCTTATAGAAATTTGTTTGCATTTCAACAGGTTAGGACGGTTGGTAGGGTTGCAAGGGCTATTGCCATTATGAGCCACCCTATTCCTAACACCAGTAATTCTCATTCAGTACAGGTGATCCTACCACAGAAGCAGTTGGGCCGAAAATCAGACATGTAAGTCCCAGATACCCGGCTAGTATTACAAGTTATTTTCCTCATCACAAACAGATTGTCCATTGATAAGGTGATTGCCATTGGTTGGAGGAGCATATTCTAGAATATCCACCATTTTCCCCTTTAGACGTCATGCTTGGGCAAAAGCTGTTCCCTTCGTCTGAGATGGCATGTGTTCTGATTTCTAACAATTGATGACTTATTCTTTACTTGTTAATTGGATGTTGGGTTAACTTCATTCTTGGATTCAACTTCCCCTTTTAGAATTTCTTATTCCTTACGAGTCAAACCAAACTTGACAAATAATAATAAAAGGTAATAGTCATAATATGAGAAGAAAGCTCGCACTAATGTGAAGTTAGTGAGCAAAATTTGATGGTCTCTCTCATGCCTCTCTTAGCTGAATGTTTCTGTGTTTTGATGTTGAGCAGGTACCTTTTCTGTTGTTCTTATTCTCATAACGTTACACCAAAGGGAAAATTCATTGCATTTGTGTCAACAGAAGCAGAGATTGACAATCCACAGGTTGAACTGCAGCCTGGAATTGACCTTCTAGGTCCTGTTGATGAGATATTCTTTGATATCTATGATCGATATGAGCCAGTCAATGAGCCCTATTTGGACAATTGTTTCATATCGACGGTGAATCTTGGATTTTCTTAACCCTTTTGATTTTACTTCTTGGTGGGGAAAGGTGTAACTTCTAGAATCTCACTTATTGTGTCCTTCTAACTTGGACAGAGTTACGATGCCACAACGCACTTCGAGTCGACAGTCACAGATGTTTTGAACATGTATTCCTTGATAACTGGAAAGGTACGCATATTTATTGTTGCCTCATTAAAGGTTTTATAGAGCGACCATCCAGATGAAGAGTTTAATTGTGGAGTATTTGTTCACATGTTTTGGCATGGATTGGTGATGCTCCAAACTCTATGAATTCCTGAAACCAAAAGGATATGGAAAACAGAATTCTGGAATTATCATCTTTTGTACTGTGTACATGGATTCTGTTTGCAACTGTGATCCACGCTTTTTTTTCTTTTGGTTGCTGCTCTAGTTCTTTGGGTGACAGCTCATTATGTTGGCAGACTCCAAATTAGAACTTTCCTTGTGGACCGTCTACTGGTTGTATAGTTCACCGCATTCTTTTCCCAGCCCTTGCTTAGGTTTTCTGATATTAAATTCTGATGTAGTCCAAAATGTAAACAGATTTATGTTTATCAGTAAAATAAAACAAAGATAATATCATGTTTGGACATTCAAGCTCTTGTTTTTTGTCTTGTCGCCTTGCAGTCCCTTTGTGCTTCCTGCTGTTTGTGTACCTAAGTTGTCGTAATGTAACAATTATTGAAATGTTCTTGTTCAGGAGCTTGACCTCAGGTGGACTTGAGCGCTGCCAGTGCTGCAGAAGAATGAGGAAGCTGCATTTGAAGGACTTGCGTTGTTTGAAAAGGAATTTGAATGTCATCTTATACTCAGTGATGTAATTAGACTTGCTGTCCCTTCACCATTTCGTTGTAAACCATTCAGTGATGTAATTAGACTTGGTGTCCCTTCACCATTTCGTTGTAAACCATCCTATTAAACAAATGTGATGTATATAATTTACAGTGTGCATTATGAAAATATGCCTGGGTTATAATTTCTGAACTGTGCCAGATGAAGAATTTGCCTACATTAATGAAAATGAAGCTTGAGAAGCGTAATTAGATAGAAAGAAAATAAAAAAAGTGTTCCTTACATTCGTTGGAATTTAATATTATTTCTCATGTATTTTTCCAGATTCTTATTCTACAAAAGCAATATCAGACGTCAGAACACAGATAAGGCAGCGGTGACATCCCATAATTATGCATGTTGGACTATTAGGAGAATTCAGATCCCTTGTGCCCTTTTTCTCTGTGCCCCCTGTGCCCCTTGAATGGTTGAGATGGATGGGGCACAAGAAAAAAAAAGGCTCAGATAATGAATGGTTGAGATGGATGGGGCAAGGGGAAAAAAGGCCAGAGAAACTGCTATTAGGATGGCATGTTAATATTACGACATTTATTTGAAGTTGATGGAACTCCAACTTGATTTGACAATTTGTGTTCTGTTGACGGTTTCTGCAGATTTAAGTCAAGAGGACACGTCTTCTTTGTTTCCCTTAAGTAGTCAAATCTTATAAGATTAAACACTGACAAAATCACAGTATGTTAAACTAACAAAGTTATTATCACAAAATAGAAATTATAATAAATCATGAATGATAAAAGACAAAATAGGAAGAGAACTATATATTAAAAGAAAAAGAAACACTGAACTCAAGATTATGCATATTACTAAATATGCATACCTTATGATCAATATCGATGAGTGGCCACTTAAATTGAAATTGAGGAGGCATATGTCATAACTCTACCGTTGGGTCATTAAGATCAAGGGTCTTTTGATATTCTTGATGAAATTTCTCAACTATAAAATTGGGAATGAAAGTTTTCATGGTCATACTCTTGTTTTGATTAGCTACTTCCTACTTGAAATTTGAACTTGATAAGACGAAAATTTTAAAAAAATCTTGAAAAGAAAAATTATCAATCTTTATATTAAAAGAGTTAGAAAGCTCGGGTTTTCGTGATGCCAAATAGAAATATTTTAACATATATTAATATATTTTATAAAATTCTATTGAATATATTTTAAATCATCCTTCCCGTTATTGTATTTATTAATTTGGTATTGTATAGAACATTTACCAAGTTGCTTATATACAAACTAAGGTGAAATGTAAAAGTAGTAAGTAGGTGGTGATACAAAATGTATACTCATAAACAACACAAATATTAAGTGAAAAGAGTTGGTCTTTGTAAAAATGCTTTTGAATAAATATAAAAAAGGTTACCTTGTTTATATCGGTCATAAGTTAAATTTTATTGTCATCCACAAAATTAAAACTTCCTGAATGCATCATTTAAAACTTACATCATAATATAAAGCGTAGTTAATTCGTTAATGCTGATGATTAATTATCCGCAAAAATTTATTCCTTAAGTAAGCATCTCCACTAATGCATATGAAATTACAAAATATGAGATAATTACCATTAGTTTCAATGTCATAAGTACCATTCTCTTTGTTTTTCTCCTTACCGCCCTTTAATGCCCTACATTACTAAGTAAGGTAAATGATTTTTATTTATTGAATGCCATTTACTGTCATAATCTGCAAACGCGGACCACAGAGATAAACATAAAATTTAAATCACTAAAAGTTAGTTCAAAACTTGTGAAGATTGATTGTAAACCTAACAAACGTACTTTATACATGGAAAAACAATTGTTAGTGACTTTGAGAAATAAGGCATTTATCTATAACAAGAAAACATATTTTATATTGCTAAATTTTTTTAGATATTTTCATTTTAGTGCTAAACTTTTTAAAATTTTCAATTTAGATAGTAACATTTCAAAATATGTACAACTTATATCAAAATATTAGCTTCACTTATTTTTTTATTGATGTGACTAATATACTCAATTTCAACATGATATCTTTATGGACGCGTGGACACCCACATGGACTAAACTAAAATTTACTTACAAGTCATTTACTCGTATCCATAACTCATGACCTATCTATCTTGTTTAAAATAATCTAACTTCTCAAAACTAAACCTTAATTTTCCCTAAATTGTCCCATCTGAAACTCGATTGTGTTTCCTTACCTTCCTCTTTAAGAATATTTTTAGCTGACAACAACACTACTTGTCTTTTATCTTTCAATTTTAATTTCATATATATAAGAATGACAGTCTAGCCCAGGCCCAACTTAAAGTCAACGGGTCAGGTTTAAGTTGACCAGGCTTTCGACCCAATTTTTTGGCTGGACTGCCAGGGCCCAACAGCCAAACCCAAAATTTTATTATTTTGAAAATTATTTTAAAAAAACACTAAGTCGGTAGGTATCTATAGCCTTAAAAAACCCAAAATATTTTTATGTTAGATTCCCATATCGATTGGAGAGGGAAACGAAGTAGGCCTTATAAGGCTATAGATACCTCTCCCTCATAGACGTGTTTTCCCAAGCGAGTGTACAGGAAGAGCAAAACTGTGAGGGCTTGGCTAGGCCAAGGCCCAAAGCGAACAATATTTGTGAGTGAAGTGGTCCTGGCCGTTATAATGGTATCAGAGCCAGTACCTGGATCGGTATATTAGGAAGGACGCTAGGTCTCCAAGGGGGCCGGATCCAGGCCTGTGGGCCAGTAAGGACGCTGGGCCTCCAAGGGGGTGGATCCAGACTTGTGAGCTAGCGAAGACGCCAGGCCTCCAAGGAGGTGAATGTTAAATTCTCATATCGATTGGAGAGGGGAATGAAGTAAGCCTTATAAGGCTATAAATACGTCTCCCTCATAGAAGCGTTTTCTCGAGCGAGTGTGCGGGAAGAGCAAAACTGTGAGGACTTGGCTTAGCCAAGGGCCAAAGCGGACAATATCTATGAGCGGGGTAATCTTGGCTGTTACAATGGTATCAGAGCCAGTACCCGGATCGGTATGCTAGCAAGGACGCTGGGCCTCCAAGAGGGGTGGATCCGGGCCTATGTGCTAGCGAGGATGCTGGCCTCTAAGGGGGTGAAATGTTAGATTCCCGTATCGATTGGAGAGGGAAACGAAGTAGGCCTTATCAGGCTATAGATACCTCTCCCTCATAGACGCGTTTTTCCAAGCGAGTGTGCGGGAAGAGTAAAATCGTGAGGACTTGGCTGGGCCAAGGCCCAAAACGGACAATATCTGTGAGCAGGATGGTCCTGGTTGTTATCTATATACAATATAGCTAATGATTTAAACTTGATTGCCATTTGAATAAGGTGATTTTATGTTTTCTTATATTATTTAATTTATTTGTGACAGATTTGGATGTTTATTAAACTTAAATTGTTTTCTTGGTTATTTGACTTATAATCTGGGTTGTTTTCCTTTTCCCCACCTCCTACTATATACCAGATAAAAAATATGTCTCCATAAAATCTATCTGTGCACATTTCTATCACTCAGTATACTTTGCTCAAGGTCCATTGATCTTAGATTTGTTTCAACCTTAAAGCCTCTTTCTTTTGTTCACTTGGGAAACTTTCTACTACTAACATTAATATTTATATGTAGGTACACGGAAATGGATGGTTGAGATGAGAAATTAACTATATTTTATATTGGGAAGTTTGTTTATGAGAAAGATGTTAAATTTATGGATGGAGATGTTGAACGTTGGAGAAAATCAATAGGTTTTGTTACTGAGACCGTAAGGTGATGCTCATGGAAGATTTTAAAGAACACAAAGCAAATAAGTTTATGTATAGGGTGCTAGGTGATAGTTTAAAAAATGGGTTTATAGAAGTGAGAAAGAGTGATGTTTGTATGATAGAGATACGTAAGCTCATTTAGAATATAAGTAATAGACATCTATTTTGGTTATGGATCCAATTTGCCATATTAGAACAAAATGTTGTTGTTTATATTGTGGTTATTACTAAGATTGCATAAAATTTCGATGTCAATGTCACCAAATACATTATTCTACAATCTATAAATGACGATGAATCTAAGCAAAAATTTATAGGGAAAAGTGATAATGTAGTTGATTTAGCTGAGTAAGAAGAGAGTGTATTTATTGATGTAAATATTAGAGCGGAGTTTAATTCGGGTTTGGATGATGAAAAGTTAATTTAGCTACTTCATTTAAAAGGGGATAATTGAAAAGAAACAACTGAGGGCAATGTTTGAAATACATAATAAAAAAAGGAAAGTTTCAAGAAAAAGAGTAGTTGATGATGGAGACGATAATCATAGGAAAAGTGAAAATATGACATATTACTTTGAATAAGATGAAAATTGTAGTTCTGAAGAACAAAGTGGGTTATATGTGGGTGAAAGGTTAAGACATAAATTAAAACTTCATAAATTTAACCCTTATAAAAAAAAAGATTAAGAATGAGCTTGATATATTAAGATTCTAACCAATTCAAAGAAAGATTTCATAAGCTTGCTATTTATGAAATAAGGGACTTTATCTTTACCAAAAGCAACAAACAATTTATAAGAGCCAAATGTTTGAGTAAGTACTACAAATGATACATTTTAGCTAGCATGGTGAAAGATTTAAATAATTTTCAAGTATGTATTTTCAAATTTTCTGGTTATTTTCAGTTTATTCATCATTGGTATATATACAGGTAAGAGTTTTCAAGCAGAAGTACACATGAAATCTTATTTTTCACAACCAAAGAGGGGGTTCAAAGTGGCTTACTAAGAATTACTTTAGTGACCTCTCGAGACTCACTACTTTGGAGCTAATAGATTCAAGGAAGTTTGTTAAGAAAGATTTGAGAGTCGATGTTAGGTATAATGTTTGTTATAGGGTTAAGAAGTTTGTGATAAGGAAAATGCAAGGAAGTGCAAGAGCATAATATATCAAGCTATAGGATTACAAGGAAAAACTTTTCAAGATCAAATCCTAGTAATGGAGTTGAATTGATTATTAAAAGACCATCACTTAATGATGATTTACAACCATCATTTGATAAAATGTATGCATGTTTTAAATGTTATAAGAAGGGTTTCATAATTGGTTATAGAAATTTGATAGGTCTATATTGTTGCTTTCTTGAACATATTATAAAAAGTACTTTATGAATTCCTTAGGCTTGTTATCCTATTAGAGTTGCTTTTGGATTTAACAATTTTATGAAAAATTTAATATTTATGTCCCTATATTTATAAAATTTCAACCTTCTCTCTATTTGAGAATATAATGATGGATAGATTTGGCCTTCTAGTATTCAGTAAGGCCCCACTTTCGTCCTCCTTTATGTAGATGTCATTGGGGTGATTGTAGATATCTTCAGGGATTTTTAGCAGGTTTTCTTTCGCTTGCTCTAACATCTCTTTAGTGTAAATTGGCTTTCTTCTATTACGCTTCTTAATTTCATCGTTTATTAGCTTTAGCCTCCTGACACAATGGAATTATTTGGTACCTTCAATCTTAGGTGGTCACAACTTCTTTGAGCTTCCAATAACCCCTCCTCTTCAGTTAAACGGTTTTTGAATCGAAAGGGTCCTTTTTGTCTTCTACTTAATCTCCATATTCTTGACAATTATAGGTGAATGGTTAGAAATTCCTAGAGAATTAAAATTTGCTAAGTTTCTGGAAATTTATCCAACTAATGATCATTGACGAAAGCCCTATCCAGTTTCTTCCTTGGAAGATGAGCTGGGCTTTGGTTGTTGCACTAGGTGAAGAATTAACCTTCTATTTTTAAGTCCATGGCCATTATATGTTTGATGCATTCCTTCATATCGATTGTATAGAAATGAGATTCCTTATAGCCTTCTACCTCGCTTCAATGTACCATATTGTTGGAATCTCACAGGTTAATCCATTGGATAAAGATGCTAATATCTTCCAATTTTTTTCCATAAAAGACTCATTTAGTAATTGAGATTAGCTCCATATAAAATGGTATCATACAAGGAATAGTTTAGTTCCTTCACCTTAATATGAAGCATTTGATTAGTTGACTCCTCCAAACTTACCATGACCTTTGCTTTGTCGTAAGCTAGTATAACTCGACCATCTCTTGCTTTATTTCAGTCTCAAGTAGCCCTATCATGATAGGAATCTTTTCCAAAACAAAGTCCCTAATCACCTCTAGTTTTTTAGGGCAATTCATACCCTTCACCTTCCATATAATGATTGATATAAGGGTGCATATAGAGGAGTTTGGAATCCTAGCTTTAGTTTTTTTACCTTTTTTTTCCTTTTGCTCTTTGATACTACTTACTTTGAAGCCTTATTCCACTTCCAAATTTGTTGTTTTTATATTGTTGTCTTCCCTTATATTTGCAAAGTCCTCATTCCTTTTTGTAATAGCTGCATCTATTACCTCATTCAGTATGGTGGTTTTCTCATTGGTAGAGAGTTCCTTTGTATTGCCATCCGTAACCTCTTCTATTTTCCTTTCCTTTCCTTTCCTAACATTAAGAAAACTTTCTATTGACTGATATACAGGGAAGCCAACTATGGTGGAGTTTCAAACTTTTGCTTTGTTCTTCACAATCTCAATGTTAGGTGCAACAACCTTCCTTCCTTCTTTGAGAGAGTTAAGGGTAAGAACTAGAGTGGGGATCCTACCGCTTTTCCAAACAGTGATTTCCAATTCATTAGAGTGGAAGGGGTTGGTATCACGATTGTGGTAGGTATTTTGGTCGAGTTGGGATCTAAGTTTTCGATCAATGAGAGGGATGGGAAGGACATTTCAATGTGGGTTTATTCTTCCATGGGTCTGATTATTGCAGGATTTGTTATTCTGGTTATGGGATAGCCTTTGTGATGGGAAGATGTAAGGAATAGGTGTTAGGGTTAAAGAAAGTACTTCGAGTGAAGCGAGGTGGTGGTGATGATTTAGATTGACATATTAGGGTATGGTTGTTTGATTTGGAATGAGTGGCTTTGTAGTACAAGATTGGAAAGGAAGTTGTTGAAGATTGGTTAGGGGAGAGAGTAGGAGGAAACCGAAGCACATTTCGCCAATAGAGAAATTCTGCCTAACATTCGTCAGACACTTCTTCGTAAAATGATGGGTAAGAACGAGGGCGATATTGGCTTTGGTTCTTAAGAATTATATGCTATTTCTTTTATCTTATTTTTTCATTTATATTCTTTGTTTTCTTCCTTTTGTTTCAGGATATGAGTTGTCATTTTGAGTTTTCAATGAATATATGCTATTTTTGTTTCTTTGATCACCATTTACATTTAAGTAATATAAAAAACATAGACATTTCTTGTAGTTTAAATTTTTTTTGAAATTTTCTTAATTTTTAAAATTTTCCAAAAATCTTCTACTTTTTAGCATTTTAAAAAATTCTTCTCTTAACTTCAGTTAAAAATAAAAATAAAATGTATGCATTATGAACATCACATTTATTAATCAAATGCTATTTATATGACAATTTAACTTAGCTTTTAAATATGAATTAAATTAATTAAATATTTAAATAATAATTTATTATAATTATTTTAAATTATTAATTTAAGTCAAATTTAATTGGTTCAAGTTGAGTTTAAGAACTGAATTGGGATATTATATTAGTGATATTTGATTAATTCACGTCTGATTTTTATACTGTATGTGTTTCGTCTTTAATTTTTAATTGAAGTATAAGAAAGAAGATTTTTTTTAGAAAACAAAAAAAAATTCAAAATTTAAAGATTAGATAGTTTTCTTAATATTTTCTTGAAATATATGGGAGTCTATAGCTTTTACCCTATTTAGGTATTGGAAGATAAAAGCTTCTTTTACCAAGGATGTGTTAAATGCCTTTAGCATTAGGAAGAGGGATTTCTATGATAACGTTACAAATTAAGTTAAACATTTTGTAAAATGTTAGTGGATGATTTGTATCTTTGTCTAAATATAAAAAGCACATTTAATATATGAAGAGTAGAATAAATCAAGCATAAAGACAAACTCGTCATAGTAAAAGATTATAAGAATCAACTAGTCAAAATTTTTTATTTTCAAAATAAATGTGCAGATAGTATAAGTCACAAAATCAAAAAGTTAATTTATTAAAATATCAGTGTAAGTAAATAATTTTAATGATTATTAGTTTTTTAATATTCTGATTTCAAAATAATTTTACGTTTAATTAAATTATATTTGTTTGGTTGACTCATACTAGTTTAAAATAAGCAATTTGGCTTGTTTGATTCCACTTTTATTTTTTAAAACTTAGGTAAAAAATTTTGAAGCTAAAACCTAATCCATCCACCAAATATCAATTGCTCACGTCTCAGAAAATTGCACTTCTTCATCTGCAAGAACAGTTGATGTCGATTAGAGGATGCATTATCAGTATGAGATTGGCCATGAAGATTGTAGTTAAATAGCTAAACAGAATTTCAACGATGTAGTCAGTCGTATTGGTTTAGTTAACTAGCAAAACAATATCACCAAAGAACAATGTAGTTGTACAAATAGTTGAGCATTCCCTGCTCTGCATATAGAAGTAATAGCATCCATTTGTGAACACCAAAAGCAAGCACATGTGAGATAGAGACGTCACGGAACCTTTCTTTGAAAATGGGTTTGATTTTCTTGGTGGAACTCCAAATTGGAAGTCTTAATTCTTAAAGCTGAGTGGTATGTCTTATCAGAGTACATGCTACGTTTGATGTCTAACCGATGTCACCTATTTGTTACTTGTCCTCTCCATATTGGTTATTGGCTTAAAATGTCCTAAATAAAACTGAATTAAGCCCATCCTTCCGTGTTATAGAGAACATGGGCAAAGGAAAGAAGATCCCAAGAACAAGTGGCTGGACAAGGCAGAATGGGTGCAACTCTGTCTATTATCTTTGCTGCTTCACTTACAACTTCTTCCAGATCTACAGTGAACGGACAAGCTGAGAAAGAATCTGCATATGGATTCATTCTCATACAATAAAATGATCAGTAATAACAGAATATAAGAGATTTAAATTATCCTAAGACAATGGAAGTTTCATATCTAACAAATTTATTAGGTTTGTGTGTGTTTTCTACAAGAATAAGAACTCCTATTTATTAAAAAATGTTTACAAAAATTTAGATATACATTAATTAAATAAAAAGACACACATAAATTAAGGATTTGTCTTAAACATAGATAACAATGCAATAATCATCTTATTCATATAAAAAAAAGAATAATAATACATTGATTACTGTGCTGGCTATGCATACATACACTTACTATGCTGGCTATGCATACGTACACTTTAACTATGACAACATTCTATGAAAAAAAAAGAGAAGTTTTTTTTTTAGGAACGGAGGATCCCGTGCTGTTATCCTTTAGATGCACAATAGGTAAACATCTCGATTGACACAATAGCTTGTAAATCACACCAACCGGGTATTCAGCACTAGTAAGTCTTGGATGACAATTTTGATCAAGAGAGTGTAGATAGGAAGATTCGAACACAGAACCTTTTTGGTAAAGTCTTATAATAAGAAGATAAATTAAATTAATACAAAATAATCATTAATTAAAATTTTTAATAAAAATAGAAATATTTATTGTGATTATATGAAAATTTCTTTTAAAATGAATGATATCAAATTTTAAATAAGATGAAACAATTGAATTATGAATATAATTTAGTAATGGATATATAGCAAATAATATATATTTTGAGGGTTTTAGCAAACAAAAGCACTGATCTTGTTCTTTAACCCTACGTTTGGTTGCTGTCCCCATGGGTGGGGACAGAAGACAGGGACAGAAAAATTTTGTCCCCGACCTGTTTGCTTGCTGTCCCCACCAATTTCTGTCCTGACTCCGGAGACAGAGACATAAAATTTTTGTTCCTTCCAAAACCAGAGGACAAGAAAACG
>JAOQMS010006011.1:0-17148 GCA_027563885.1 Erythroxylum longipes
TCCTTAATCTCTCTTTAAGCTTACATGCATTGAAATTTTTTGGTCCTAACCCTTAATATGGGGACGGGATGTTACATGTTAAACACTATAAGTGTGGAAGAATAAAGAACCTTGAAAAATATATGCTTGTGAGCTCGGAGAGGCTTGTGAAAATTTACTACTTGAAGTTTTATAGTGAAATAATCAAGTTGAATACTTTGGGATTGGACGTAGGCTTCGTTATAAATCGAAACAGTATAAATTGACTGTGTCACTCTCTCTCTCTTAACTTTTAAATTTTCGCATTATAATGTTTGTGTTTTCAACTTGCAAGAGGCTCCTTCAGTTTTTAATAGGTTCCTTCTGTTTTAATATCGCAACAGGTTCCTTTCATTTCTAAAGGATTAACAGGCTCCTTTCATTTTTAGCATTAACAGACTCCTTTCGATTAACAAGCTCCTTTTATTTTAAGTGTTAACAGGCTCCTTTCTTTTTGAAAACAATTAACAGGCTCCTTTCGTTTTCAACGTTAATAGGCTCCTTTTGAAAGTTGATAGGACCTTTCTATACACTTATTTTATTTAGCAAGATCTTATAAAACTAAAGGTACCTTGAATTTTTTTTATCACTCACAATTCACCTCCCTCTTGCATATGTTTGCTTTATAAGATTCGAAGCATATGAAGAGTCACCAAATTTCCAGTCACCTAAAAGTTTCCCTTTCAAAGATCTTGAATCTCTTTTTTTTTTGATAAATTAAACATATACAAAAGGGGGTGAATTGTGTGTGACTTAAAAAAAACTTGCAATTTACTTTCAATTCGTATAAAAACAGGGGCCTGTTAAAATTTAAAAACAATAGGATCCTGTCAGATGATAGAACCCTGTTAAATGACAGAATCCTGCTAGACGATAGGAGCTTGCTAAACGATAGCAGCCTGCTAAATGATAAATCCTGTTAAAACAATTTAAAACAGAAGGTGCCTATTAAAACTGAAAAGAACCTCTTGCAAGTTGAAAACATAAGTAGCTTATTGCAAAAATGAAAACACAAACAATATATTGCTGAAATTTATAAGTTAAAAGGAGAGAGAGGAACGATGCAATCGATCTATACTGGTTTGGCTTATAACCTAAGCCTATGTTTAGTCCTTAATTATCCAAAGTAGCCTACTAAATGATAAATCCTATTAAAACAAATTAAAACAGAAAGTGCCTGTTAAAACTGAAAAGAACCTCTTACAAGTTGAAAATATAAGGAGCCTATTGCAAAAATGAAAACACAAACAATATACTGATGAAATATAAAAGTTAAAAGGAGAGAGAGGAATGACGCAATCGATTTATACTGGTTCGGTTTATAACCTAAGCCTAGTTCAGTCCCCAATTATCCAACTTAAGTGTTTCATTAAAATATTAAGTAGTAATTTGACGAGCCTCTTTAAGCTCACGAATACATATTTTTCAAAGTTCTCCAACCTTCCAACCTAGTAGCATTTAGCTAGCCTCTATAAGCTCTCAATAGATGAAAGTGTAATTTGCCTGATATGAGCTTCAATGATCTCTCTCAAAAAGAATTTTCACTTTCTAAAGCACAAGAGATTTGACAATAATGTCACTTTTAAGAGAATTGATGCTATAGATGTATTTCAAGAGTTTAATTTGTTTTGACAAAAGCAGTGGCTCTTCCTTAAGTAGGAATTTCTTTCAACTAGTTGTTGCTTCACTTGCATCATTAGTCAACTGGATGGATTTAAATCTCAATAAATTCGATTTCATCTTTTCCAAAAATCTTCCAATAATCACGGGGCTAATATACGACCTTCATAATTACTAGGATCCTTTTGGATAAACCATTCCTAATAAGGTAAGTTCATAAGGAACCTTTTGAGAGTGTATTTAAGAAAGGAAGTGTATTTCTTATGATTTTATTTCCTTTTGAGAATTAACCCGTTAACAATAAAAGGAAATAACTTTAATGATTACAAGATTCTTTTGGATATTGTGAAATAAATAAGGTAAGTTCATTAGGAAGGTTCCTACAAGAAAGGAAGCATTTTTTCTATGATTTTATTTCCTTTTGAGAATTAGACCGTTAATTGTACAAGAAAATAAATCTAATTTAAATTTTGAAAAATTATGAGGTTATCATCAAAATCATTAATAATAAACCTTGGTCTAACAATCTCCTCCTTTTTTATGATGACAAACAATAACAAATATATTTTCAAAATTCAACTAATAATAAAGGGTTTCAAAAAATACCTATAGACTTTATAAGTTCTTATTGATTAGAAGTAGCCTTTCCTTTCTTATTAAGGAGCCTATCATTAACAAATCACATACTAAAACTTCACAGATTCAGTTAGTAACATATATCACATATTCATCATGCTCACAAATCATACAAGTAAAAGTCATGCAAGTATATCATACATCTTTCAACAAAATATATCGTCATCTTGATTCTCACCCTTTTTCATTATCAAAAAGTAGAGGGAAAAGAATGAATCAGGCAAAAATAACAACAAAATTATCGAAGAGATATATAACATGTCATGCTCAAAATCATACAAGGAGAAAATATATCATTAACTCTCAACTCTCCCCCTTTGTGAATATAAAAATATATATCTACTCTCCCCCTGCCTTAAAGCTGAAGATTCTTCACATAAGGATGGATGCACCAAATATTATGTCATCAACATATATTTGTACTATAAGTAAATCATTATCCTTTCTCTTAATAAATAAGGTTTTATCAACCTTTCCTCTTTCAAAGTTATTCTCAAGCAAAAAGTTACTTAACCTCTTATACCATGCTCAGGGAGCCTGCTTTAAACCATACAGAGCTTTGGTTAACTTCATCATGTAACCCGGATGGTTTTCATCTTCAAAACTTGGGGGTTGCTTAACAAATACTTCTTCATTAATGTAACCATTTAAGAATACACTTTTAACATCCATTTGGAATAACTTCAAGTTTCTATAGCATGCAAAGGCAAGTAAAATCCTAATCGATTCGAATCTGGTATCAGGTGAATAAGTTTCATCAAAATCAATACCTTCCTATAGATTGTAACCTTGAGCTACAAGTCTAGCTTTGCTTCTTACCACCTTACTATTTTTGTCAAGTTTGTTTCAAAATACCCACTGAGTACCAATGATTTACTTATTTTGAGGATGAGGTACCAGATTTCAGACTTTGTTTTTGTCAAATTGATTTAGTTCGTCTTTCATGGCTGAAACTCATTTTTCATCAATAAGGGCCTATTCAATGGTCTTTGGTTTTATTTGTGAGATAAGAGCCATAAAGTTGTTCTTGAATGATGATCTTGTTCTTAGACTTTCTGAGGGATCTCCCACAATATATTGATATGTATCAAGACCTCTCCATTCACTCAGTGTTTTTCATTATATAGGCTCTTACTGAGATGAAGGAGCTTGCTCTGTTCTAGCTTCAAAGGGACCTTTTTTATTTTGTAATTCTGAGGGCATTATTGGTGTAGTTTGATTCTTCGATGTATTTTTAGGAATCAAATTATGCTCTTCATCTTTTGAATCAGTTACTGTTGTTGATGGTAGTGCTTCATCAAATACCACATCTATTGATTCTTCTATCTTCTTTGTTCTTTTATTATATACTCTAAATCCTTTACTAGCGGTATTGTAGCCCAGAAAAATAGCTTCGTCTGATCTCACTTCAAACTTTCCAAGGTTGTCTTTTCCATTATTTAGAATGAAACACTTACAGCCAAATGTTTGAAAGTAGACAACATTTGGTTTTCTTCCTTTCTATAGCTCTTAGGGGTCTTTTCTAGAACAGTTCATATAAGACATTTGTTAAGTATATAACATGTCGTGGATATTGCTTCTGCCTAGTATCCATAAGGTAATATACTTTCACACAACATGATCCTGGCCATATCAACCAAAGTTTTGTTCTTTCTCTCTACAACTCCATTTTGTTGAGGCATCTTTGGACAAGAGAAGTTGTGAGTTATACCATTGTTGTCACAGAATTCTTCAAACTTTATGTTATAAAATTCTTTTCCATGATCGCTCAGAATTGAAATAAGGTAGTACCCTTTTTCTATCTGATTTTTTTTGCAAAACTTCTCAAAATTTTAAAAAGCATCATCCTTATTTGATAAGAAATAAACCAATGTAAATATGGAGTAATCATCTACTAAAACAAAACTGTAATGTTTACCACCAAATCTTTGAGTCCTAGTGGGACCGAATAAATCCATGTGCACAAATTCAAGTGGTTGGCTAGTAGACACGATATTTTTAGGAGGAAAGTTGCTTCTGACTTGTTTACCTTTTAAACAAGCCTCACAAACCTCATTGCTTTCAAACTTTAAGGTCGGTAGTCCTCTTACTAACTCATTTTTGGACAATTTTGATAGAATGCTCATGTTGGAATGTCCAAATCTTCTATGCTAGATAAACGAATATTTTTCTAGAGAGACAAAACACTTAACATTTTGTGAGGACATGTCTTCCAGTTGAGCACAATATATATTCTAATTTCTAGGACCAACAAACACAATATTATCATTATTAATATCGACAATTTCCTATTAAGATGCATAAAAAATGACTTTGTAACCTTTATCACATAGCTGACTCACACTCAACAGATTATGTTTCAAACCATCAACAAAGAAAACGTTATCAATGAAGGTAGAGTCAGAATTACCAATTTTACCAATTTTGGTGACCTTTGCTTTATTTTTTTCTACAAAGACAACATTAACTCCGTCTTTTCTTTCAACATATTTGAAGTGTGATATTTCACTTGTCATATGTCTCTAACAACCACTATCAACTATACATTGATTTTCCTTTATCTCCATTTTGAAACATATCTACAAAAAACATTATCTCATTTTAAGTACCCAAATTTTGCTAGGTCCTATCAGGTTAGTATTTTTACCTTTCACTCTCCAAACATACATCTGAGATAATTTCTTTTTATGAAAATTACAAGAATGACTAATGTGACCATGTTTACCACAATAATTGCACAAAAAACATGAATGATAGTTGATATGATTTTTTCCACTGTTTGCGCGTAACTATGCAACACAAACTACTCGTTTTATGCTTAAAACTACAAATGAATGAGTTGTGACTTGTAGTTAAAAAGTAGGTATCGATCCTACAAGGATTGACGCCCAGACATCACTTAATTAAGACAACACTTTATTTAAGAAATGAAATTGTTTAATGCAAATAATCTGGAAAATTAAATTAAAATTAAAAGACTAATAATGAACACTGAACAATACTAATATGTAGAAAAATCGAAACTCAAGAATCTAAAGACTAGAGATTACTTTTTTCCTTATTTTGTCTCCCTCCTATTTTATTAATCGAATTGTGTCTCACCTAAGATTTTCGAATGTATTAATTACCCTCTCTCAAGGTATAATTAATTGTCCCTAATCGAATTAAAGGGAATCAATTGAACAATCTCTTAACTTACCCAATGACTCTACCGATTCAACTAGTTATTAAACTATCCTATGGGTGATTAATTGAATTTGCTGAGATCTCTCTTATAACGAATCAATTGAGGTGATGATTGTATGTCTATAGGTTTCTAACTCTCGTTGTACAATCCTACACAAATTATCTTACTCACTCTCTTGATTTGTTGATTTGTTGCAAGATAACAAATAAAATCAACAATCATCAAAGACACTTTCATTCAATTTAATAAAATAGGAGTTTTAACAAAATAGTTCAAAAGTAATCCCTAAAACTAAATCAGCTAATCATGGTCTCCATAACATCATCAACATTCAAATAAACCATTTTACAAAAAATAGAAGAAGTAAAATTGACAGAAAATTGAATAAAGGAACTCCTCTTCTCTGCCAAAATCTGGAAATTTTGGTGTTGATGTGCTATTTTTCCCAATCTTGATGATAATCTTTGACTTCAATCCTTCCTCAAGGCTAGAAACTTGTGTTCTTCACTCAAGGATGATGTTTCTACAGAAGGGTCTCGTCCTCCTTTAATGATGGAGGCTTAATTATCCTTTAATAGTCCAAAAATCCTAAGTTTAATGAAGCCCCACATTATGACTCGAATTATAATTCCCATAATCATGGGAATTGGCATGATTCCCACGATCGTGGGAATTTGCAACAGATAGACTCCTCTTTTCTTTTCCTCTTTGATCTCTAGCTCAGTCTCCAAGTTTCTCCATCTTCCTTCTTACATAAAAATAGTCAATTATTACCCTAATTTAACATCAAACATAAAAGAATAACAATGGAAATCAAACTAAATGAAAACATACAAAATGAATCCTAAACTACAACAATTATGAAAGAAAACATATGCCAATTACTTAGAAAAATATAGACTAATGCACAACTATCAACATCCCCACATTTAAATCTTTGCTTATCCTTAAGCAAAATAAATACAACCAATCAATTCTATTAATTCATTTTCACAAAGATGAAAGCATACAATCCCTCAAATTTAAGCCAACTCAAATATCAAGTTAATACATATATCATGACTACTTTTTCATTGGTGTACATAAGCAAACTCAACAATTGGCACCATCACTCAAAGATAAGTAAAGATTCAAACTGAATTTTCCTCACGGATTTCACTCATTTCACTCAAATGTTTGATGGTTAGTATTTCGCTTAAACTTCCTATAAGAAACTACACTACCATAGGCTTGCTAATACACCAATTCTCCTCTACAATGATTTCATGCATAAATAAATCAAAAGACTTGTTTAGGATTGTGATGTGGTAAGGGTTAAGGTGGGTAGAAAGGGAAAAAGGTTAACACAAGCATTCGTAAAGTAAAAAAAGGATAAAACAGGATAATAAAATATAACTCCGAGATATACAAATGTAACTAATATTCTGCACTTATTGATGCTACTCAATTGTTCTTTCTTTTTCTTTTCTTTCCTTTTCTTCTCTTTTCTTTTTCTTTTCAACACTTTTGTTATTATTTTTCTTTTTTTTCTTAATACATGGAAGAACTATGAATCAAAATAGCACTATATACAATGTAATTCACAAGAAGAAGTGTCCTCAAATCATCTCGGTAAAATTTTCACAACGATCCCAACTAATGTATTATTTAATACTCAAGTAAGCTTGTGAATACATAGGTTGATGAGGTTTAAGGTTTTAAAATTTTGGGTGTTTTCAAGAAATAAAAGGTTAAAGCTCAATGGGGGTAGCAAAGGACAATACAAACGGTAGGTCATTTAAGCCAAGGGTTAACACAAAAAGGGCCTTAATCATCTCTATTAAGCATGCATCCAGTAGACTCAAATTGATTCAAAGAAAGTTTTGAAGGTAATAACCTAAGGAAGTATCACTCAACAAAGAAATAGAATGACTATGGATGGAGTCATATGGCTCAATCCTCACATTGGCTCAAATGAAAACTCATTATGCACCTCCACACTCCCTCATTACTTAAATGTCAATTTGTGACTAAGCTTATGTAACCAACTACTTTTCATCACTATATGGTTCACTTTCTACTCAAGTAGCCTAATCTGAGTTCAAGTATGCATTCGATCTAATTCCAACTAGCATGAGAGAATCTTATGGCAATATCCATTAGAATGATTTAAGTGTAGTGCCATTGCTGACACAAAGCATATGATATGCCTAAACATGCATCCTATTTAACAAAATGCAAACAATGCAATTGAGAAAGTCAATGTCACCTCCCCACACTTAAAGATCACATTGTCCTTAATGTGACAAGTCAACCACTAAATAAAGGAAAATGACATCAAACTATACAAAAAGAAATTAAAACCAACAAATGACATTAAACCAAACAAAAGAAAAATGAAATGAAACCCAACAAAAAATGAAATGACACCAAACAAAAGAAATAACAAATTTTAAAAAGTAAAAGGGTAAGAAAAGCTTATGGAGATGATGGTGGAGACGGTGTTGGCGAAGGAGCTTCAAAATTGTTCCTCTGACAGAAATTAAGGAACCTCTTCGTAAAACTGCACTGCTCCTTGTGGACTTGTCGCATTTGGGTACCGAGCTCATTGATTTGAGATGTCATTTGTTGTTGATTGGAGGACATTTAGTTGAGGATTTGTTGAAATCGGTTAACCTCTCTGCTAGTGCACTCGATTAGTCCTCTGTTGTTTCTTTTTCTAGCTCTGAGACTGCTCGGGATGTGGAGGGTTAGGCAGTGACTGTATCAGTACCCCTCCTGTTCCTCATTGCAGTACGCATCTAAGGATTTCAGAGTTCCATAGAATGGAACTCCAAAATCTCAAAGCACCTCAAATAAGATATGTCAAACATATCGTATTGAGTTGTACACACATCTTCCAAATTAAAGTTATAAAATAGAGCTAAACCAGTAATAACATGAGACATTCCAAAATATGAACTCTTTTTATTTACAACACTCACTATTGATCGAAAATTTCTAAAAGTCGTATTAATTTTAATTTTTTGATACATAAACCACAAAAAGAAAAGTTCTTTGGCCTAGTATTTGTTACTTTTAGTTTTATTAAACATAATCAAACATATAAATTTGTGTAAAAGTAAATGCTCGGCACTACGGATTAAATAGCTCGGGGCATTCTTAGAGTCAAAATTTTCTTCCCCGGTTAGAGTTTTCCAGTAATCATCTAAATAAAAATCATCGTGATCATCTAAACTTTAGTGTTTGCCAAATCGAAAAGACCACGCATGAAAATAAAATCTAATTTGTAAACATTATCGAATAACATAAACTAGAAAACATCCGTTTTAGGGTTATATCGGACAATAGTGAAAAACTCTATGGTCATCATAGGGTAAATAGGTATGTCACACCGAATGATCCTATTCCACCTTATATTCGTAGCTAGTCGCTCAATTTGTTGTCTCACTCCTATGTTTTCTAACAATTCAAAATCAAAATACCTAAGAGTGACTAATTTTTTATCCCTAAGGTCTAAAAAATGCGTACCTTCTTCTTCCGAATAAATTGGAAAAGGGGAACAATAAGCTGCCACTAAATCGGGCTTACCCTTACCGAAGAATTCACGGCGTAATTCATCAGTTGGTTCGGTCGATTTCCGAGCCATCATCTTCCTTGGTGTCATTGTAAGAAGAAAACCTGCAAAAATGAGAAAGAGATGAGTGAATTCTATTTTTAGAGAGAGAGAGCAAAATCCTACCCAAATCCTTGTGTTTTTAAATGATTAATGCATGAAATGAAGAGAGGATTGTAAGATTAATGAAAAGAGATGAAGAAAATACCAAGAATCTAGAGGAAAATTGAAAAGCTTTAGAGAGCGGGAGGAGAATTTTCGTGGGTTAGAGAGAGAAGGAGTGAAATTTTAAAGAATGGGTGAAAGAAGAAAAGAGGGAGGGAAACTTAAATTTCTCTCTGGATGGAATTCCCACGATCGTGGGTTTTCTCTCTAAAAACTTTCTAGAGAGATTTCCCACGATCGTGAGAATCACTCCAATTTCGACAATCGTGGGATGAGGTGATTCTCACGATTCTAAACATTCTTTCAAGCTTAATATTAGTTCTCAATGATCCCACAACCTACAAACACATCAAATTAATATTACTAACAAAAATTTCGAAAAGAAAATAAGTTGAACATCAAACAAAATACAAATTAACATCAATCAAACTCAAATCAAACATGATCGTAACTAAATAAATCAAACAAACAAATAGGCAAAAACAATCAAAAGGAAGTAGAATTCCATGAGTTGCCTCCCATGCAATGCTTCTTTTAACATCGGTGGCTTGACGCTTTTCCTTGGAAACTCATCCAGGATCAATTATAAATGGTTTGCTTCCATCTCTTTCCTTTAACATTGATTTTTTGGCAAGTAAATAAGCTACAAATTGTAAAATAATCAAAAGGACAATATGGATAATATTATGAAAATCAATTAAGCTCAATAGTGTCTTTTTTCCAAGTGAACTGTCAAAATAATAGGGAATAACAAAACTTCCTGAATCTTCCATTGAATCTAACAGTTTTTCCTGTACAAAGGTGAGTTGCTCTCTTTCTTCCTTAATCACTTTCGTCTCCTCTACTTCTTCTG
The DNA here is from genome assembly GCA_027563885.1 of Erythroxylum longipes. NCBI lineage: Eukaryota > Viridiplantae > Streptophyta > Magnoliopsida > Malpighiales > Erythroxylaceae > Erythroxylum > Erythroxylum longipes. The sequence goes on from JAOQMS010006011.1 coordinate 10,075, forward strand.
CTTCCCGAGCAAAGACTTTCATAACTTCTTCAAACTGGATGTCTGTTGTCATTTATTCTTTGTTCTTTTGTTCTTCAAAATATTTGAACACATCAATTATCCTGAATAAGCTACTATCCTTCATATTCTTAAATGCATCATTCATGTTGAATGTCACTTGATCATCATCAATATAAAAGATAGAGTTCTTTTCATGAACATCTACTCAAGATTTTTCAATGTTCACATATGGTATATCAAGAACTGCTGAATAATAGGGAGGTTTTCATCCTTTTCTTCATCCTCTTTCTTGATTTTTTGGTCTTCTATAAGGTAAGGTTCAGCTTGGTCTTCTACTGGTTCTTCTTTTTCATCTCCATTTCTAAGTGTGATAGCCTCATTTTGCTCTCATTGATATAATTCCATATTGCTTAGAGAGTCTTCCACATTTCTCTTACAAAATTCATGGGAAAGTTGTCTTACTTGAATCTCCATGTTGTGAATAGAAGCAGCATGATTTTCAAAAACTTGATCAAACTTCTCTTCTAGTCTCTTCTGACTTTCCTCCTGGATGAGAAACATCCTCTTCTGGTTCTCTTCCATTTCTGTTAGCTTATCCATGATCTTGTTGAATTTGGAATCCCATGAACTGGACTCATTTTGCTGAAATTCAAATAAGTCTTGATGTCCCATGTGAGTACTTACATTATTGGATCAATAGAAATCTAGGTGGTTCTGCCACCCAGGAGTGTACGTGTTCCAATGAGGATCGGTACTTCCCCAACCATACTGTGCCTTATTGTAATTTGCAAAAGTTCCTTGCTCCTTATAATATCTATATTCCATCATTGTTCTTTCTATTTCTTCTTGGCATATAGCTCTTAGGATGTCTCATTCCTCATTCTAATATGTCTTGATGTGTTTTGTGACATCAGATAGTTCGTCATTACCAAATTCTATCAATTTTCATGTGTTCCTTATGTTTATGCACCTACAAATACACAAGGAAAAGTATCGAAAACTCTTAAATAAAAGTAATCTAAATTAAACAAGATGCTAAACAATCAATCCCTGACAACGGTTCCAAAAACTTGTTTCTGCGTAACTATGCAACACAAACTATTCGCTTCACGCTCAAAAACTGCAAGTGAATGGGTCGTGACTTGTAGTTAAAAAGCAGATATCGATCCTAGAGGGATTGATGCTCAGAAATCACTTAATTAAGACAAAACTTTGTTTAAGAAACAAAATTGTTTAATGCAAATAATCTTGAAAATTGAATTAAAAGTAAAAGACTAATAACGAACACTGAACAATACCAATATGTAGAAAAATTGGAACTCAAGAATCTAAAGGCTAGAAATTACTTTTTCCTTATTTTATCTTCCTCCTATTTTATTAATTGAATTGTGTCTCACTTAATATTTCCAAATGTATTAATTACTCTCTCTCAAGGTATAATTAATTGTCCCTAATCAAATCAAAGGGAATCAATTGAATGATCTCTCAACCTAACCAATGACTACTGATTCAACTAGTTATTAAACTATCCTATAGGTGATCAATTGAATTCACTGAGATCTCTCTTCTAATGAATCAATTGACATGATGATTGTACGTATATAGGTTGCCAAATCTTGTTGTACAATCCTACACAAATTATCTTACTCACTCTCTCGATTTGTTGCAAGATAACAAGTAAAATCAACAATCATCAAAGACACTTTCATTCAATTAAATAAAATAGGAGTTTTAACAAAATAGTTCGAAAGCAATCCCTAAAACTAAATCAGCCAATCATGGTCTCTATAACATCATCAACATTCAAATAAACCATTTTACAAAAAATAGAAGAAGTAAAATTGACAGAAAATTGAATAAAGGAACTCCTTCTCTTCTTTGCCAAAATTTAGAAATTTTGATGTTGATGTGCTATTTTTCCCAATCTTGATGATAATCCTTGACTTCAATCCTTCCTCAAGGCTAGAAACTTGTATGATTCACTCAAGGATGATGTTTTTACAGAAGGGTCTCATCCTCCTGTAATGATGGAGGCTTAATTATCCTTTAATAGTTCAAAAATCCTAAGTTTAATGAAGCCCTGCATTATGACTCGGATTATTATTCCCACGATCATGGGAATTAGCATGGTTCCCACAATCGTGGGAATTTTCAACAGCTAGACTCCTCTTTTATTTTCCTATTTGATCTCTTGCTCAATCTCTAAGTTGCTCCATCTTTCTTCCTACATAAAAATAGTCAATTCTTACCATAATTTAACATCAAACATAAAAGAACAACAATAGAAATCAAACTAAATGAAAGCATACAAAATGAATCCTAAACTACAACCATAATCAACAATTATACAAGAAAACACATACCAATTACTTAGAAAAACATAGACTAATGCACAACTATCAGCCACTCAGCAGATTTCTACTGTTTTGGCTATAGTTGCTTATGGATTTAACAAAGAAGTTTTTGTATAACCTGATATTGTTATTTTCATTGTATCCTATTCCAGCTTTACCAAAAATGCATTTACTACTACCAAGCAATGCATCAAGGTTCTTCCTTCCATTAATAAAATTTCCAGATCTTTTTCTAGAGATAAGATCTTTCCAACACTTTTATTTTTTCAAGTTCTAAAGCGGTGACTTTTTCTTCTAACCGTTTTACCTTATCAGAATAATTTTTTTAGCAGCGTGTTTTCCAACTTAGCTATTATTTCTTCTAGAGCTTCATTTTTAGAGACCTTTTGCTTATAATCAACCTCAAGAGACATATTTTAGTCGCCAAATTCTCATTCGTAGATTCCAATGATTTTATCTTACTCTTCAGAGATGCATCATTGCTCATGGACTTCTTAACTTCTTTCAAATACTTTACTGTCAACCTTTTGTAATGATCATACAATTCGTGATATTCAAATTTCAATTCATCAACTTCAATATCAAAGTCAGAATAATATACCTCATCGTCTCCTGATTCAGCCATGAAGCAAACGTTGCTGACTTCTTTTGGCTCTTCTTCTTCAAAGTTTTCATAATCCTCATCTGAATAGGGTACAGTCATTGCTTTCTTTCTAGATTTTTAGTTCTCTGACTTATCCAGAAGAAGAGGACATTATAGTCTTGTGTTCCCAAGCTTCTTGCAGTAATAGCATATGATTTGATTGTTTTATGTATTGCCATTATTGTTGTTGCCTTTTGATAGGAACCTATTGTTTCTGGCTTTCTTCTTTCCTTTTCTTTTCTTCATCAGCTTCTTTTTATAGAAGCAAGTATGTCTTCTAACCATAAAGTTGAACTCGTCATCTCCATCTATTTGCAACTCAGTTTCACTTTCATCACAGTTTGATTCATTAGTTAGTTTTAGTGTCATTCCTTTTCTGTAGGAGGATCCTTCATCTCACCTAAGCTCAGTTTCATGGATTGTCAGATTTTCTCGTAGCCAATCGAGTGAAATAGTATCTAGATCCTTTGTCGTTTCTAGAGTTGTCACCTAAGGTCTCCATTCCTTTGGTAGTGATCTAAGAATTTTTTTACGAGCTCGTCATTGGGATATACCTTTCCTAAGTTCTTTAAAACAATAATCATGTTGTTGAAGCGTCCGAAGAATTTGTCTATGGTCTTTCCCTATTTCATGCCAATAGTTTTGTATTAATGCACCAAAAAACTTATTCTATGCTTCTTTACCTAATTCGTTCCTTTAAACGTGACTTGAAGTCTATCCCACATTTCTTTTGTCGCAGACCAGTAGGATATCTTCTTATATTCTTCTTAAGATAATGCATATATCAGGTGATGTTTTGCCTTAGCATTTAGTTGTACATTTCTCCACTCAGCATCAGTCCATACTTCTACATTGTCAGAAGTGGGAATTATAGCTCCAACTTTAATTGCTAACATACTTTGATATCTACAGATTGGAGATATATGATCATTCTCTCTTTCCAGTATGAGTAGTTGTTTCCATTGAAGTAAGGAGGCTTTGAGACAAATTGTCCCTCTAAACTTCTCAAGGTGTTTGCTATGATCTATCACGTGTTGTAAAACACAAAAATGTGAATCTTCACTCTGATACAAAATGATAAAGTAAACACATATAAGAGGGGAGTGAATTGTGTGTGACTTAAAAAAAATTGCAAGCTACTTTCAATTCGTATAAAGACAGGGGCCTGTTAAAATTTAAAAACAATAGGAGTCTGTCAGACAATAGAACCCTGTTAAATGACAGGAGCCTGCCAGACGATCAGAGCCTACTAAATGATAAATTCTATTAAAACAATTTAAAAGAGAAGGCGCCTGTTAAAACTGAAAAGAACCTCTTGCAAGTTGAAAACATAAGCAGCTTATTATAAAAGTGAAGGAGCCTCTTGCAAAAATGAAAGCACAAACAATATACTGCGGAAATTTAAAAGTTAAAAAGAGAGAGAGGAATGACATAGTCTATTTATACTAGTTTGGCTTATAACTCAAACCTATGTCCAGTCCCCAAGTGTCCAACTTTAGTGTTTCACTAAAATCCTAAGTAGTAATTTGATGAGCCTCTTCAAACTCACGAGTACATATTTTTCAAGGTTCTCCAACTTTCCAAACTAGTAGTATTTAGCTAGTCTCTATAAGTTCTCAACAGATGAAAATGTAATTTGCTCGATATGAGTTTCAATGATCTCTCTCAAAAAGAATTTTCACTTTCTAAAGCACAAAAGATTTGACAATGATATCACTTTTAAGAGAATTGATGTTATAGATGTATTTAAAGAATTTGATCTGTTTTCGCAAAAGCAATGATTCTTGCTTAAGTAGGCATGTCTTTCAACTAGCCGATGTTTCACTTTCATCCTTAGTCAACTGGATAAATTTAAATTTGAATAATTTCAATGTCATCTTTACCAAAAATCTTTCAGTAATCACGAGACTAATATAGGACCTTCATAATTTGTAGGATCCTTTCAGATAAACAATTTTTAATAAGATAAGTTCATAAAAAAAGTTCCTGCAAAAAAGGAAATGTATTTATTATGATTTTATTTCTTTTTGAGAATTATCCCGTTAACAATAAAAAGAAATAACTCCATTGATTACAAGATTCTTCTGGATATTGTGAAATAAATAAAGTTCATTCATTAGAAAGGTTCCAATAAGAAAGGAAATATTTATCTTATGATTTTATTTCTTTTTGAGAATTAGACATTAATTGTACAAGGAAATAAATCTAATTTGAATTTGGAAATATTACGAAGTTATCATCAAAATCATTAATAATAAACCTTGAGCTACCATTATCCACTGTCCAGTAGGATAAGGGATGATCTCCTCGCCATCGACCATTACAACGAGGGTGCTACTTACATCGAAACCAGAGTGAAAGGAAATTTAGCAGCCTATCTTAAGAATACTGACACGAAATCAACCAATTTATATGCACACCCTATTGCCAACAACAGGACCTGACAGTGCCACAATTATTAGTGCAACTTAATATTTTTGAATGTGGTGGGATTGTCCGTGGTGTGTGCTTACTGCAAAAGATTATTGACGGATCAACGGCAAGTGCACTCTTTAAAAGTTGGGCAGCTATTGCCAGTGGTTCTCCTGAAAAAATTGCTCATCGCAACTTATCGGATGCATTATTTAATTTTCCCGCGCCATCGCTTCCAGCAACCTTTTTCAGTTCAATAGAAAGCGCATACTTCACGGAAAGAAACTGTGTTGGAAGGAGATATGTGTTTGATGCAAGTGCTGTTTCTGCTCTACAAGAAAAGGCAAAAGGCAAACTTGTAGAAAATCCAACTCGATTTCAAGCATTATGTGCTTTCATTTGGAAGCATGGCGTGAAAGCCTGTACATCAATATCTGATTTAAGGAAGTTGTTAGCTGCAATGCCAATGGTAAACATACGCTCTCGTATGGACCCATGCTTAGATAAGCATTCTCTTGGAAATCTCTTTCGATTTCCAACTACAAATCTCACTCCCACTGACATTGAGACGGAGCTTTGTGACTTTGCCGCCGTTATAAGAGATGCCACTGCAAATGTCAATGCTGAGAATATAAAGGGTTCGTGCCGTGTTGAACGATCAGCTGCCATTATGGAACACCTAAACTAACGGGTCGATTTTACGAGAAGAACCCACATCTATTGCCCTTTTCAAGTTGGTATTGTTACGTCAGTGATTTTCTTAATTTGGGCAATAATTAATTATAAAATTTAACAACCTTATAATTAAATAAAATTAAAATTTGATACGATTAAAGATAATTAAAAAGTCTGATAAAAGATCTGATTAAATGAGTTGAAGACTAATAAAAAAAATGAGCACTAATCATTATGAGTTAGATATGTATTGGTTTGTGACGAGGAGATTTAAAAAGGTTATTATAAATAATTGTTAAGGTTTAGTCTGCTTAAGTAATTTTGTAAACATTTAAATTTTTTAATCTGTTAAAAGATCTACACATTAAGAAACACGTAGAAAGACGTTAACAACATTCAAAAAAACAACTTTTGTAAAGATCGTCAAGAAAGTTCGAAGAGTTTAGCATTCAAAAGCTCATTCGACGGAAATGGATAGCATATCAGGTCATTTTTCATTTTTTTTTGGTTATACAACGTTACGATTGATCTTGGGTATGTAAGACTCGTGTTACGTATTAAATGTGGTATCAGAATAATTTTATGATTATGTAAATTTGAATGAAGCTTTTTAATTTCTCCGTAAGAAAATTAGAGATATTAAATCCGTTTTTGCTTATATAAATTACATATTCGTTGCTTGGTGTTGAATGAGTATTGTATAGAAAAATGGGTCGAAATTGTACTATGGGAGCAAAAATATCAATTTTTTGACGATTAGGGAGCAATGTTGCGAATACCGTACCAGATTTGGTACCGGATTGAGTTCTGGAACGGTACTGTATCGGTAACGGTAAATACCGGGTACCGTTTCGGTCAATTTTTTATATTTATGAAATAGTCCCCGAAATTTTTAAAATTTGTAAAATAGTCTACTGATATATTGTACAGTTATATACTGTACAGTTTACTGTTTACAAGTTTACATCAACCCTATTTCCAAAAATCATA
>JAOQMS010006032.1:0-17147 GCA_027563885.1 Erythroxylum longipes
TCGTCTGTGAGGACGTAAGAACACAGAGGATAGACCACAGACGATAAGGGGTCAACACAGAGGATAAAAGTCAACTAAAGAGGATAGATCATAGGCCAAGGATTATAAGGAGTTAAGAAGTGATATTAGTTAAAGAGGATTCGTCTAAGTTACTGTTCCTACTCTTCGTCTGTGTTACTGTTCACAGACGAATGAGTTCATCTATGTTACTGTTCTTACTCTTCGTCCGTATTACTGTTCACAGACGAATGAGTTCGTCTATGTTACTGTTCTTACTCTTCGTCTGTATTACTGTTCACAGACGAATGAACTTTGTTTATGATACTGTTCATAAACTCCTTCTATGTTTCGCTTCTTCAAAATTCGTCTATACCTATCTTCTGTCCCATTGTCCCCTCAGATGATAGAATTGGACTTGGAGGTCTTCATGGAAGTTGTATATTTTGGAATTCTCTTTCAAACCATATAAAGAACACCTTGATTCGATTCCTATAGAGAATGTTATGGCAATTGGAAAACATCATCTGTGTTACTGTTCACAGACTTCGTCTGTGGCACTGTTCACGCTATCGTCTGTGTTATTATTCGCGCTATCGTCTGGGTTACTATTTATGGATATCTTCTGTCCTATTTTTGACCCGTCAGAAGATATAATTGGCCTTTGAGGTCTTCATGAAAGTTATAGTTCTTGAAATCCTCTTTCAAACTAGCCAAAGAAACCCTGATTGGGATGTTTATAGAAAAAGTTATGCCAACATCCCTGAAGCACGTATATGTGAAGTGGGGACTCGAACGTTGTTCTTTGAGATTCTTCAGGTTGAAATGAATAAATAGATAGTCGAAGAGTGGAGCTGAATTAAGAAGGAGAGTTGTTGAATGCAAGTATGAGTGATGAATACACATAATAAGTATGCGACAGTGGTGGCATCGGAGAAGAGAAGATAAAACAATAATGGTTAAGGTGTTCACTTTAGGAGATAAATTCACGTATTAGGTTATGCTGCATGCAAGTTAGACGTCGGAAACGGGGTCTAACACTTTTGGTATCAGAGCAAGAACGAGTTAGACTCCAGAAACGGGGTCCAACACCTCTCCTTTAAAGGCTTAACTTAATCTCCTTCGATCTAGCAATCTCTTCAAAATTGTTCCTAATCATACTCTCATTATCTTTTAAATATGGCATATGCTCTAATAGAATAGGGCTATCCATCTCCTCTTCTTATTTTAGCATAATACAACTCTTATGTTATTATTTCCTACACAACATGAGAAATTTCAATGTCTATTACATCCATATAGAAATAAGTATAATCTTTATTAAGTGGATGGCTTGTGGCTTTAGATATCTTAAATAATAATTTCTCGTTCTCTACCTTTAGGATTAATTTTCATTATGCAATTATATCATAGCTTTTAGTAATAATTAGCAAAGTTCATCCTAATATTAAAGGAATCTTTACATTATCCTCTCTATATATAATGAATCAAAAGGGAAAATAAATTTTTCACCATAACTAAAACATCTTCTTTAATGCCTTTAGGATACTTAGTTGATTTATCTACTAATTGAATGCTAATCCTAGTTGATACTTAGTTAATTTACCTACTAATTGAATGCTAATCCTAGTTAGTTTAAGTTCACCAAATCCTAAGTCCACTAATTCCTTTTTAATTAAAAAAACTACCAATATTATAAGGAATAATAAAAATCCTTGGGACTTCAATTTTTTAAGTTGTTTCTTTCATAAGATGGCAGAGTACTCCTCAATTAAATGTTGATAACTCCTCAAGACTCATCTTGTTAAAAAAGAGATTCCTTAAGCACTTGTTACATTTTGGCATATACGAAAAAGTTTCAACAAAAGGTATGTTAATATCTAATTATTAAAAATTTCTAAAAGCTTACTAAATTGATGTTTCTTTCTAGCCTACTTGCGTATAGAATTTTTGGTTGGTAACTTTTGAAAACTTTCTTCTTTTCCTCCTTTTTCTCTTTTTCCTTCTCCCTATTCTTCTTTTCTTATATAACAACTTTCCTTATTTTCTTTCTGTTTTTTATTTAACTTTCATTTTTTACACTCTTGAAAGTCACTAAATTCACTTACTTCATCAATTTTAGCTGAGTATTGCTTTTCAATATGAATATGTTAAGAATATATACATTGAAAAAAATGAAGAAAAGAAAACATTAAATCCACACTAGAATAAATGGATTTTTCTGAAGAAAAAAACATGCTAGTTCCACCCCTCAAAGTCACTACATTCACTTACTCCATTAATGTAACATCCCCTTTCCTATGTTAAGGGTTAGAACCCTAAATAACTGTACATAAGAGACATTATTGAGAAGTTGGAAAGTGTATTTCATGCTCATGCATAATATAGTATACATACACGTGAATTTGATTCTTACACACATTACAATGATTGTTCATGCACTCATTTCACATTTCCTAGGTATAACTGATTTTAATGTGATTATGATGTGAATTGTGGATTATATGTCTTGAAAAATGATTTGGTGAGTATAAGTTTTGATTTAGAATTTTCGGTGAAGATTTAGAAAATTTTGGTAATTATGAATATTTTTGGGACTAGGAAAAATGCCAACTGACAAGACAATTGATAAATGGTAATAGAAATAAGTGTCAAATTGTAGTAGAAATATTGATATGTGGTATTAGGATTTAATGAAAAAGGCCATAGAAAATTGAAAGACAATTGGATTAGAAATTGGAGACAAATTGACTAGTTATCAGAGGGACCATGAGAGGAGGACATGTGGCAAGTGACAAGTGTCAAGCCACTTGCCGCACACCTCACCCTTATTACACTCATTCTTACAAGACAACTTTAATTTGTCTCTCATTTTGGATAAACACTCTCATCTCTTCATTAATCTCTCTTCTCCATCTTGTTCAATTTTCTTCATTCACGACACTCTCTGCTCATCCTCTCAACATTGAATCTTGCTCTCAACCTTCACTTGCTACTTCCATTTTTGTCATCTTCTCCATCTTGGTACTAAAAGACCTAACCTTCCACCTTGAATGATGATGGTCAAATGATGTTTAGAAGCTAGGGTTAAATTGTGATTTGAAGACCTTGAAGTTAAACAAGTAAGTGTAAAGCATTATTCTTCATGGTTTGTTGAATAGTAACTTTTATGATGATAGTTAGGGGTTAAATGATCATCAAATGATGAAGAGTATATGCTAAAACGTGAATGTAAAACAGGGGTATATTCATGTCTTGTTTTTGACATATGATGATTAATAACTCAAAATATGTTGTAGAAATTTTTTGAGATAGAATGATCTTTAAAATGGTATAGAAAGAATGCAGAAATTTCATGAAGAAATGAGATATTCATGTTTTGTTTTATATATATAATAACTTGTCTTTATTTGGTTGTTATAGAGATGAGTTAAAATGAGTTTGAAGTTAAAGAAAAGGCTAAAGTAGTGTCTTGAAATAAGAAGATATTAAGATGATGGTTTAGAAATGAAATGAAGGTGATAATGAAGTTGAAAGTGTGTTGAAACATTGATGATGAATATGTATATATGGATGTTCTATTCTTAGTGTTTATGATCAACCATAGATTATAATTTTTTATGATTGATATTGAGATTAAATGGAGCTAAGAATGACGAGGAAATGATGAGGAATTAACCTAGAAATAATAGAGTAAGCCTAAGATGTTTTGGGTGTAACTTGAAAGAGTTGGAAAAGGTAGAAAATGGGAAGAATTTTGGCTGGGATTTTCGATTGTAAGCAACCCACAATCGATGGAATGCATGAAAGGGCTGAAACTTTCTGTTAATGAAACCCATGATTGTGGGAAGTGGTTGTTATGTGAAATATGCTTCTTTTATGTGAATTTTGGAACAACAATTGTTAGGTACCTTCTTATAATGCATTTAGGCTTGAATTAAGCTTGAAATGAACTTAGTTTGATGATAGATCAAGTGATTAAATATGTGATATGTTTAGGGTGATGATTGAGGATATAACTTAAGAATGAATTGTTATACATCAAGTGTTAAAATCTGGAAATTAGGAGATGTTATGAGAATGAAAGTGATCCTATGAAAGCTAATGTGATTCAAATAAGATGAATGATATGTATTAAGTAAAGATATATGAAAATTTGGATATTATGTGATCTTAAAATGTTAGAACAACCTTGGTGAATGGTTGATTGAAGAAATTTAGAATAAGCAAATATACTTGAGGTATAAAACTAAGAGTAAGCTACTCATATACAAATGAAAATGTTTGAATGATTGGGACACATGATTAAGGTTATGCATACCCAGGATTGTCATTGAGCATGCATTCTACATAATACATATAAATATGTGATTGTGCAAATTAGTAATGTGTAAATGTGTATGCGTTGTATGTTATGGAAGCGCAATTAGAGAGACAACATCCAAACAGTTCCAGGACATCGAGGCAATATCTATCTGGAGCATACTGTGAGTAACCTAGATGGTCTCACACTGATTCATTATTTTGTTTAAATTTTTGTATTGAATTATTATTGATGTGAATGTGTTAATTCTAGACATTGATTGTCTGAGGCGCTTAATGCATGAAAATCATATTGGAAGTGCTCATTATATATGAATTTGACATAAATAAGTGTACTCAACATAACTGTTGAATGCCAGACTTAGGTCTAATGTTATATGAAAGTGAATGTGCATACTGAAACAAAGTGACTGATTGAATATATAGAATGTGATGCATTCATTACATCATATGCATGATAAGATAAAGGTAGTTGTGACAAAAGTCGCCAGTGAAAAAGAGCTTAAAGCTCATAATGTAGTAAGAGCCTCTGACTCGCTATGTATAATGAGCCCGATATCCCCAATGGATACGGGACAATTATTAATGAGCCCAGTATCCACAATGGATATAGGAAAGTGTAAAAGGTACTCAGTCATAACAACTTAATAATTTAAAGTGAGTCTCATGAGCATTGCATATATATTTAATATGTATGTTTTAAATGATCGAAATAAATTTTTTGAACTGTTCTAAATGTGAAATGTGAAATTTGAAATAAATGATCAATGTGATATTTGATACTACACGATGATTAGTGAAGTGATATGTAATATGTGCTATTACTTAACTGCATATTGAATGTGAATCATGAATTATGTTATGTTTGGTATAAGTGAACCATCGATGATGGGTAGCTCACTAGATTCGCACAATTCATCAAAATTGCACCGTAGTTTTTCAAGTACGAGAAAGGAGACTTAGTTACTAAAAGGTTCTAGAAGAAACTTAGTGATTCTTTTAGACTCGAGAGATGGCTCAAAGGTCGGTCAGTTGAGATTGAAGTAATAGATAGAGTTTTTGTATAGTTCCTCAATTATGTAGTAGCATATTTTATAAACAGAGTTGTAGACTATGATAAGTTTTTGATATTGTATATATGGATGATGTTATAATGATACAATGTACATTGTGTTTTATGAATGAAAATGAGGGATTGAGTTTTAGATATTAACTAATTGTGTTTTAAATTATAATGCCATGATAAGTGATGTAATTGCTCTAGCACATTGCTTCCATCAGGCATGTGCTTGTATGTCTAATGAACGTATAGGCACATGTCAGATGGGAGTGGGGTGCTACAATTTTTGGTATCAAAGCATAGTTTAGCATCCATATGTACCTATAGGAACATTAGACATGAAATATCTTGAGAAATGAAGATAGTAATCAAAGTTATTATCTATTATAGGTCATACACCATATGTGATCAAGTGGGACAATCAGCTAACCTAGAATCAATAGGAGCCAGTAAAGAGTCTTTCGTATCTCGACCTGAGAGAATGCCTCTGAGAATTCCTAAGAGAAGGGAAAGGAGGTACGATAAACTGAGAAACCAAGGGGATGTGGACTTCTACGGAAGTACAGACCCTGCAGAGGCTGAAGGATGGCTAGAGAGAACGGAGAGAGTCTTCGAGCAGATGGACTGCGAGTTGAACGAGAAGTTTGGCTATGTAGTTTCTTACTACGAGGTTTAACATACCAATGGATGAAAACTATTACAAGTAGTACCACCAGGCCTTGTAACTTGAAGTGGGGAGAATTTCTGAAGGTCTTCAAAAAGAACTACATGCCCAAGATCTACCTAGACAGAAAGATGGAGGAGTTTTTGGATCTGAAGTATGGCAATCTCTCTATGGCAGAAAATGAGATAAAGTTCAATGAACTAATGGGGTATGCTATTGCCTTGATTCCTACTAAATAAGACAAGTGTAGGACATTAGAAGATGGGCTGATTATGGAAATTTAGACGAGGCTAGCTATTACAAACTTTAGCAGTTTCTCTGAGTTGAGAACAGCCTCGATCCAAATAGAGCAACTATTGAGAGATAATCAAGGGGAATATAGACAAGAGTCTAGGAAGAAGAGGACTAGCGAATCTCAGGGTGGTTCTGGAAGAAGGTTTAGTAAGCACCAGAATAGATCTTTTTGACTACTGGCTAGGTCAAGACAATCGGGGTTCAGACAGAGGGGTAGTTTTGTGCAGTTTGCCTGTGGAAGAGGTGTAATATCAGGACAATTACATAATGTTATGGGAAGAAGCATAGTGGTAAATGCTGGAAATTGTCTGGAGCTTGCCTTCGATGCGGCTTTTTTGATCATGATATTAGTAACTGTCCTGTAATTTATGGAACATAGTCTGGAAGGAGAGGAAAATTGGTAACAGAAACAACTGTCCAATAGAGACAAGCAAGTGGATCTGGACAAAGAGGCTGTGGTAGAGGCATAATGAGTTCTGGGAGCTTTAGTATTATGACTGATGTGTGGAGCAATCAACCACAGTCTCAAGCTAGAGTTTATGCAATGACCAGACAAGAGGCTCAAAAATCTCCAGATGTTGTTATAGGTGCATTGCATATCTTTACTTATGAAGCTTTTGCATTGTTAAATCCTGGATCTACACATTCTTTTATAACACCGCATCTGGCATTTAGGCTATTTTATAATAGAGAACTATTGAAACGTGGATTAGAGGTGAGTACACTGATAGGTAGTACTACAGTAATAAGAGAAGTTTGTAAGAGGTGTTTTTATTCGAATTGATCAAGCAAAATTGGAAGCAGATTTGATTGTATTACAATTATGGGAGATCGATATTATTCTAGGCATGGATTAACTCACTACTCATAGGGATATCATGAACTTCTATACTAAGGAGTTAATATTAGAATCTCCTAATCAACCGAGAGCAATATTCTAAGGTATTAGTCAAGTAATGCTAACTAGACTGATTTCATTCATGAGTGCACTGAGATTGATTAGAGGTAGATGTGAGGCTTATCTGGCCCACATAGTTGATACTTACACTAAGCAGAATGTGTAGAACATTCCTATTGTTAAGGAATTCTTAGATGTGTTTCCTGCTGAATTATCTGGTTTACCTCTAAATAGGGAAACAAAGTTTACAATCTACTTAGTTCCAAGTGTAGCTCCTATATTTATTCCTCCATATTGGATGGTACCTATGAAACTAAAGGAATTGAAGGCTCACTTATAGAAATTGTTGGAAAAGGGTTTTATTAGACCTAGTGTATCACTATAGGGAGCTCCAGTCTTATTTGTGAAAAAGAAAGATGAGACTTTGAGACTGTGCATCGATTATAGGCAACTAAATCGGGTGACAGTGAAGAACAAATACCCGTTGCCTAGAATTGATGATTTGCCTGACCAGTTGCAGGGAGCTCAGGTGTTTCCCAATTTAGACTTAAGATCTAGGTATTATCAATTGAAGATAACAGAGGTTGATTCACTATGCATTCAGGAGCAGGTACGAGCATTTTGAGTTTTTAGTAATACCGTTTGGGTTGACCAATGCCCTAGCTACATTTATGGCTTTCATGAATAAGATGTTCTAACCCTACTTGGATCATTTTGTGATAGTGTTTATCGATGATATTTTCGTGTATTCAAAGAGTAGAAAAGAGCATGCTAAGCACTTGAGAGCAATTTTACTAATCATAAGGGAGAAACAGTTATATGCCAAATTCAGTAAGTGTCAATTTTAACTTGATCAAGTAGTATTTCTGGGTCACATAGTAACTGGACAAGGCATACAAGTGGATCCAAAGAAAATAGAGGCAATAATGAAGTGGGAAGCTCTAAAGAATGTATGAGAGATCCAAAGTTTCCTAGGATTGGCCAGAGATGACCAGAGGTTTGTCGAGGGGTTCTTATTGATCTCAGCCCCTCTGACCAAACTTCTGAGGAAGAATGTACCTTTCAGATGGAATTATGAATGTCATAGGAGTTTTGAGGAGCTGAAGCATCTGTTCACTACAGCACTGGTGTTGACTATTTCATCATGATCTGGATTTTATGTGGTGTATAGTGATGTTTTGCATTAAGGATTGAGATGTGTATTGATGCAGTATAGCGAAGTGATCGCATATGCATCGAGACAATTAAGATCTCACAAGATAAATTATTCAGCATGTGATTTAAATCTTGCTGCAGTGGTTTTCGCTCTAAAGATATAGAGACATTATTTATATAGAGAGACTTTCTAGATATATGTTGATCATAAGAGTTTAAAGTATCTATTGAGTCAAAAAGAATCTGGGGAAAGCTAATGTGGTAGCTAATGCTTTAAGTAGAAATCAGATAGTAGTGTAGCTCAAGTTCAAATATGGAGGTTATCAAGTCTAGTTCAATTGAGAGCATTAAATGTTGAGTTGAATCTAGAGCAAAATGAGGCATTGATAGCCACACTAAGACTGAGACCAATGTTGCAAATCAGAATTAGAGAAGTTCAAAGTAAAGATCCTGAAATGTTGAAGCTTATTGAGAAGTTGAAGGTGAACCTGAATTTTGAATTTGAATTAAGAGATGAGACGCTGTGGTTAAAGCAAAGGTTGAGTGTGCCTAACATTGATGAATTGAAGAAGGAGATTTTGGAGGAAGCTTAGGTAGTAGCTTATGCTATGCATCTTGGTACTAACAAGATGTATAACACGCTGAAACAACATTTCTGGTGGCCAGGGTTGAAAAAGCAAGTAGCAAAATATGTTCCTAAGTTTTTAACTTGCCAACAGATTAAGGCTGAGCATCAGGCTCTAGTTGGTAAGTTACATTCATTACCTATTCTGGAGTGGAAATGGGAGCGAATTGCAGTGGATTTTATTATAGGATTGCTAAAAACTCTTAGGCAATATGATGCAGTATGGGTCATGGTGGACTGATTGACAAAGTCAGCCCATTTCTTACCAGTGAGAGAGAATAACTCATTAGACCAGTTAGCTCAGAGATATGTGAATAAGGTAGTGAGGTTACATAGGGTTCCAATGTCCATTGTATCAAATAGGGATCCTAGATTTACTTCGAGATTTTGGAAGAGTTTATAGTCAGCCTTCAATACAAAGTTAAACTTTAGTACTGCATTTCATCCTCAAATAGATGGATAGAGTGAAAGGAAAATTAAGACTGTTAAGGATATGCTTAGAGCTAGTGTATTAGAGTTTGAAGGAGTATGAGATCAGTATATGTACTTAATTGAATTTGCTTATAACAATCATTAAAACCATAGTATTGGAATGGCATTTTATGAGGCATTGTAGGGCAGAAAATTTTGTTCACCTCTATATTGGGATGAAGACGTCTGAGAATGGTAGATGGACCAGAATTGATATAAGATACTGTGGATAAAGTGAAATTGATCCCTAGTCAAATTAAAGCAACTCAAGATAGAAAAAAAAAGTTATGTAAGTCAGAACCGGAGGGATATGGTGTACAAAGTAGGAGACAAAGTGTTTCTGAGAGTATCACCTTAGTGAGAAGTGTTGAGGTTCAATAAAAAGGGTAAGTTGAGCCATAGATATATTGGTCCTTATAAGATCATTGAGAGGATTGGACCATGGGCTTACAAATTAGCCTTACCGATTAAGATGGCTCAGATACACAATGTGTTTCATGTGAGCATGCTTAGGACGTATCGGTTAAATCCGATGTATGTATTATTGGCTCATAAGGTTAAAATAGTGAGTAATTTGAGATATATTGAGGAGACGGTCAAGATAATGGGATATTAGACGAGACAATTGAGAAACCGGGTAATTCCATTAGTGAAAGTTCTTTAGAAGAATCACTTGAGTGAAGAGGCTATATAGGAAATGAAGGAGCATATACGAAAACAATATCCCCACCTATTCTAACAATTAGGCCAGAATTTCGAGGATAAAATTTCTTAAGGAGGGGAGAATTGTAACATCTCATTTTTCATGCTAAGGGTTAAAACCCTAAATAACTATACATAAGAGATATCATTGAGAAGTTAGGAAGTGCATTTCATGCTCGTGCATAATATAACATATATACACATGAATTTGATTCTTGCACACATTACAATGACTGTTCATGCACTCATTTCACATTTTTCGGGTATAAATGATTTTAATGTGATTATGATGTGCATTGTGGATTATATGTCTTGAAAATTGATTTGGTGACTATAAGTATTGATTTAGAATTTTTGGTGAAGATGTAGAAAATTTCTAAAATTATGAATATTTTTGAGACTAGGAAAAACACCAAGAGGTAAGACAATTGATAAATGGTAATAGAAATAAGTGTCAAATGGTAGTAGAAATATTAATATGTGGTATTAGGATTTAATGACAAAGGTCATAGAAAATTGGGAGATAATTGGATTAGAAATTGGAGACAAATTGACTAGTTATTAGAGGGACCAAGTAGGGACCATAAGACGAGGACATGTAGCAAGTGACAAGACTAAAGCTACTTGCCACACACCTCACCTCGTTACACTCATTCTTGCAAGACAACTTTAATTTACCTCTCATTTTGGCTAAACACTCTCATCTCTTCATTAATTATGGGAAATGATTGTTACGTGAAATATGTTTCTTTTATGTGAGGTTTGAAACAACAAATGGTTAGGTACTTTCCTATAATGCATTTAGGCTTGAATTAAACTTGAAATGAACTTATTTCGATGATGGACCAAGTGATTAAATATGTGATATATATAAGGTGATGATTGGGGATATAACTTAAGAATGAATTGTTATACATCAAGTGTTCAAATATGGAAATTTGGAGATGTTATAAGAATGAAAGTGATCCTATGAAGGCTAATGTGATTCAAATAAGATGAATGATCTGTATTAAGTAAAGATAAATTTGGACTCGAGAGATAGCTCAAAGGTCGGTCAGCTGAAACTGAAGTGATAGATAAAGTTTTTGTATAATTCCTCATTTATATGACATATTTTGTAAACAAAGTTGTAGACTCTGATAAGTTTTTGATGTTGTATATATGGATGATGTATGTAATGATACAATGTACATTGTGTTTTATGAATGAAAATGAGGAATTGAGTTTTAGATTTTGAGTATTTATGTTTTAAATTATGATGCCATGATAAATGATGTGATTGCTCTAGCAAACTGCTTCCACTGGGTATATGCTCGAATGTCTAATGGACGTACGGGCATGTATCAGATGGAAGTGGGGGCTACAGTCAATTTTGACTTATTATTGTTAGGAAATATACTTAGATGCCTTTTAGAGACCAGCTTAACAAGTTATCCAATCTAATTTCCCAAGTTATGGATATAGGATTCTTAATTTCAAATGGATGCTCCCTTACCTTGGGGAGTGATTTTTAGATGTATTAATAAATTTTTTCATGAGCTCCTTAAAACTTGTATTCCTTTGTAACTATTATTATTGTTAATGTTCGAGTGAAGCTTGATTTTTCTATAAAAAGTAAGATGGTTTCTTCATCTTAAAATGTAACTATTACTGTATGAATTATATTGAAACCAATTACCTATAAAATCAACTTGCTCAATTGGTTATCCCATATTGAAAGGTGTTTGATATTCATGATTAAGGTGTCCACTGAAGTAAATCACACGTTAATATAGAATTCACGTACAATATACAATATACACAAGAAGGGGGGTTGAATTGTGTATTCTTTTCGTGAATACAAAATCTTTAATATTTCTTGATAAAAACTTCTCTAACTTGTTAAAAGAATATCACGAACGTTATAGGAAAAGTGTTATGTAGTTAAATCGCAAATAACTTCTATATACTTGTTTTAAAACCAAAATAGAATAAGTTGAGAGATAGAAGATAGACGCTGCGATTTTATACTGGTTTACCCCAAACTGTGGGCTACGTCCAGTCCTCAGAATTCTTCTGAGTTTTCACTATACTTCAACAAATTTACAAGTATTCTTTCTTCCCTTCCAGAGCCTCTTCTGGTCTCTTACACTAACTATTCTTTCAGCTATCTTAGCCTCCCCAGGCTCTTAGCCTTTTCTTTCTCTCACTAGAAAGATATTGTGAGCTTTTGTTATAGTAGGGTTAGCTCTCTTGGTATCGCACTATAGAATTTTTCTTTTCTAAGTAAACACTTGAACGCTCAAAAGTTGTAAGATCTGTTCAATCTTTGACTACGACTAGTATTTATAATCTAAGTCTACAACTGCTTCTTGATTCTTGATAACTGTTTCTTTAAATCTTGATAACCGCTGTGTAGTTGAGTTTTGTAACTAACTCCAACTAACTAACTGTTCGACGTACTAGCGTATCTTCTGCTTTGTATCGTCTGTGTTTTTCTCTTCTTCTGTATTTTGCTTCTTCTGTGTTTTGCTTCCTTCCATGTTTTCCTTATTCTGTGTTTTGCTTCTTCTGTGTTTTGCTTCCTTCTGTGTTTTGCTTCCTTCTGTATTTTTCTTCTTCTGTATTTTTCTTCTTTCTGTGTTTTGCTTCTTCTGTGTTTTGCTACTTTCTGTGTTTTGCTTCCTTCTGTGTTTTGCTTCTTCTGTATTTTACTTCTTCTGTATTTTCTGCTTCTTCTGTGTTTTGCTTCTTCTGTGATTTGCGCTTCTTCTATGTTTTTACTTCTTCTGTATCTTCTGCTCTTTCTGTGTTTTTACTTCTTCTGTATCTTCTGCTTCTTCTGTGTTTTGCTTCTTCTGTGCTTTGTGCTTCTTCTATGTTCTGCTTCTTCTATGTTTTGCTTCTTCTGTATCTTCTGCTTCTTCTGTATCTTTGCACTTCTTCTGTTCTTTGCTTCTTCTGTGCTTTGCACTTCTTCTGTGCTTTTACTTCTTCTGTGCTTTGCGATTCTTCTGTGTTTTTCTTTCTTCTGTGTTTTTAATTCTTCTTTATTTTGTTTCTTTTGTGTTTTTCTTTCTTCTGTGTTTTGTACTTCTGCACACTTAGCACACTCATCAAAATAGTTCATTTATTTCTAACATTATTATTATTTGATTGTCATCAAAATTAATCATCGTAAAGTCCTCTTAACTTAACAATGTCCCCCTTTTTTATGATAACAAATAATCATAATATAGAAAGATAAAAGTGAATGAACGATTTTTATTCAGATAATGAATAAGAAGACATTAAGCAATATACACATATGCTATCTTCTTTTCTTGTATCTGTTCTTCTCTTCTTTCTTCTGCTTTTCTTTCTTCTGCTTCTGTTTCTGCTCTTCTCCCCCTATTCTTTTCTTCTTTCTTCTTCCTTCTACTTTTCTTTCTCTTTCTTCTGTTCTTCTCCCCTATTTGTTATTAATCAAAAAGTTTGTCTCAGATACTTCATGATTTCAAAAAATATACATTGCATATCAGTTCTGATCAACTTGAGGTCTTCTTCTATTGACACTCGTAGATAGGCTATTTCCTCATGAAGATCACTAGCTGAGTCACTCAAGTCATCAACCTTAGTATGAATTTCTTCAATCTCCTTCACTAAGGCTTCCTGACTCTACTGCTGAGAGTGACTAACTTCTTCCATTCCAATAGTAGGAACTCGTTGAGGTGAACTTGATGGATAGAAGTGTGTTTCAACATGTGTTTCTGAAGGTAAAACATCTAATTCAATGATTTTCAAAACAGGAGGTTTGAACAATTGTTTTACTTTAGGGAGATCAAGGTCATCAGGTTTTGGTAGTTTTGGTATTGGTTTTCCAAGAAGGTGAAGGACATCTTTAATTGAGGATATGGAACTCAAAGGTCTACGGTGCATGATTAGGTGCACAAGAGTTTCTAAGTTGAAACTAATACCTTCGACTATGATAGTTCTGAACTGTCCTTTGGTCACTCTTCCAACTACCTGAGAATTTGCATCTGTGGTGAAGCGTCCACAATGACTTCCTGATGCTTTTGAAATGTGGTGAGAAGCATAGATTCCTCTTGATTGCTCTACATTGCGTGCATCATCTATATTTCTCGCAGCTTCTTGTATTTGATCATCTATAAAGTTACCTATTTTTCCTTCAGGGTACATCTTCTGTTCCCCTTTTTCTACATTGCGTACAATGTTTGAAGCTCTCAGTTGTACATCAGGTACAATCTTGATCAATGTTCTACCTGTGACTTGGTAGATAGTATATCGATCTTTAGTCATCTTCAACGAATATGGTTCTAACTTTTCATCTTTCAGAATCCCATATAATCTTCTTTCTTCATGATTCAGAAGATGTATATATCGATTATTGACCAGGATCGGTTCAACTTGTACCTTGATTAACCTTTTCACAGGTTCTCTTATGATAATTAAGTTTCTGCTTCTAACAGGTACAATTTCTTCTATCACCTTCATCCTTAAGTCCTATTTTCTGATAGGACTATAAGATACCACTCTGTGTTCAATTGATTTTTCCTTTTGTTGACCACCAGTTGACGTACTTTCTTTCTGACTGGTCTTTAGCTTCTTACTTTCTTCTACCAGTCTAGAAGGTGGTTGGGGTTGGGGTTTCTTCTTCTTAAACTCCAACTTCCTTTTAATTTCTGTCTCTTTTGTTGACTTTGGCTACTGTTGTAGCAAAATTTAGACCAAAGACCTATCTTCTCAGAATCGTCACTAGGAATCAATCCTTTCTCTCTCTTTTGCTCTTGTTGACGGAGAGTTAGTAACCTTGGTGATCTTCTTAATTTTTTAACTTGCTCAACATCAAGTGTCTCTCCCTTTCTTTTCAACGACACTTGTTTTTCAGATAGATACACCTGGCTTTCTTCTCTTTGTAAAATCGTCTTACCTTTAGTTGCTACCTTAGATGATTTATTCTTCTTTTCTTCTGTATACATTCTTCCTGAGGATTGAGGTTTCTTCTTCTCTCTGGGAGTAACATTTCCACTCACACTGCGTCTAATAGTACGCTCCCCCATAGAAGTTGTATCCTCCTTTTCTTGAGTTTTCAATCCCATTCTACATATAGTCGACGCATTAATAATGCTTTTGATATTCATCTTCATCTTGTTTCCTTTGTCAAGAAGAATTCCAGAATCTCTAAAGATTCTTGTTAACATCATGCCATATGGTAAGGCATTGAAATCTCTCTTTTTCTTCATCATATACCTCAAAATTAGGTGTGGAAGATTTATTGGTTGATGGTTGAGTAGATAGAACAGGCATTGTTCATCTACCATTGTCACAATGTTCTTTGATCTTATTCTTGGTAGAATATAGTGAAAAAGTATAGAATGTAGAACCCTAGCCTTCGGAATAAGATTTGACGCCTTCTTATCCTTTGGGTCACTACTTCCATATAGTTGTCGATTGATATGTGCCTTCTCTACAAGGCTTTTAGTAATCCATTTCGTGTTATGAGACACCTCTGCTCCAACACGTGGACATCCACTGACCTTCTTGATTAGCTCCAATGTCACAATAACCGACAATCTATCCACCACTGATACCACAGTATCATCTACTACTTTCACATTCTTCCAAAACTCATAAACTTCATTCAAATAGACTGCTTCACGAACCTGAAAGAAGTTTTTCCATCCAGCTGCATCGACTTCTAATTCAATATCCATCTTATTCTTCTTTAAGGATTCAAAATCAACAAGTCTTCCATAAATCATAGCTTGCTCCATTATGATCTATAGACAGTAGAAACTTTCTCAAAGTATCGAGATTAGTCTTTGAAGATGAGAATGTAAACTGAAAGGGCTTGAAATCAAGAGTAATGAAACATTTTTGTTTGAGAGCTCTACAAAAGTCGATTTCAGAGGATTTCAAGAGTATTCTAGAGTTGGTGATGTTCTGAACCCTTTAAGAGGATTTCCCTTTACTTCCTTCTCAAAAGTTACCGTCTGTTACTTACAGTTACCATGCTCTTGAAAACTTACGACTTTTTATCTTCCTTCTGTAAAAATCATCTGGGTCATGACATGTCAAACGATTGGTCACTCAACACCACCATATTCAAGTTTCATCTAATTTCTTTGAATCTTTCTTCATTCAAGGGTTTGGTGAAGATATCTGCCCATTGATGATTCTCCTCAACAAACTGTAGACTAACAATTCCCCTCTGTACATATTCTCGCAGGAAATGATGTCTAACTTCGATATGCTTTACCTTTGAGTGTTGTATTGGATTCTTCGATAGGTTGATAGCACTTGTGTTGTCACAGAAGATTGGGATTTGTTCTTCTTTTATTAAATAATCTTCTAACTGATACTTAATCCATAACGTCTGTGAGCAACAGTTTGCAGCTGACATATATTCAGCTTCTGCAGTAGATAAAGCAATTAAGCTTTGCCTCTTACTAGACCATGAAACTAGATTATGGCTAAGAAAGTGACAGCCTCCACTTGTATTCTTCCTATCAATCCTGTCTCCAGCATAATCAGCATCACAGTAGTCAATTAACTTGAAATCTTTACCTTCCTCATACATTAAGCAAAGATCAGTAGAACCTGATAGATATCTCGAAAGTCTTTTACAGCAATATAATGAGATTCTCTATGATCTGCTTGAAATCTAGCACACAAACAAACACTAAACAGAATATTAGGTCTACTTGCTGTAAGGTAAAGTAAAGAACTAATAATTCCTCTACAAAGGGTTTGATCAACCTTCCTACCTGCTTCATCCTTAGATAAAGGGTTTGAAGGATGCATAGGAGTTAACATAGGTTTTACTTTATCCATTCCATATTTAACCAACAGTTCTTTGATATACTTCTGTTGATGAATAAAAATTTTTCTTGGGTTTGCAAAACTTATAAACCAAGAAAGAATTTTAATTCACCCATCATGCTCATTTCAAATTTGCTTTTCATCAGTTTTTCAAAAC
>JAOQMS010006043.1:0-17147 GCA_027563885.1 Erythroxylum longipes
AACTCTTATCTTTTGATGATAATGAAATATGATTGTGTTTTTGCTCATGACTCTCAAGGTTTGTAGATTACATTTTTTTTCAAGCATTTATAAGGGTAAAATTTTGTGTTCTAACTTATAGGGAAAATCTGTATTGATCTAGGGGGTTTTAGATAGAGTTGTCTGCACAAAAGTTGTATATCTTTTTCTTAGCTTTCCAACGATACAAAGTTTGGAATTTTTGGACTTCGGACTCAAAAGATATGGCCATTAGATGAAGTGCTAGACGAAGCACCAGAAGAAGCATCAGACGAAAAACCAGACGAAGTGCCAGATGAAGCATTAGATGAAGCGATTTTGACCCTCTAAATGGAAGAATCTTTCTTCAAGGTTTTCACAAAAGTTGTAGATAATTTTCTTATATTTCCAACGGTATAAAGTTTGGAATTTTTGGACTTCAGACTCAAAAGATATGGCCATTAGACGAAGAGCCAGACGAAGCACCAGAAGAAGCATCAGATGAAGCACCAGATGAAGTGCCAGTCGAAGCAATTTTGACCCTATATATGGAAAAATATTTCTTCAAAGTCTTCATGAAAGTTGTACATCCTTTTTCAGCTTTCCAACGATATAAATTTTGGCATTTTTGGACTTCGGATGCAAAAGATATGGCCACTAGACTAAGTGTCAGATGAAGCACTAGAAGAAGAATCAGCGAAGCACCAGACGAAGTGCCAGATAAAGCATCAGACGAAGCGATTTTGACCCTCTATATGGCAAAATCTTTCTTTAAGGTCTTCATGACAGTTGTATATCCTTTTCTTAGTTTTCTAACAATATAAAGTTTGGAATTTTTGGACTTCGTACGCAAAAGATATGGCCATTAGACGAAGTGCCAGATGAAGCACCAAAAGAAGCACCAGACGAATCACTAGACGAAGTGCCAGATGAAGCGTCAGACAAAGCAATTTTTCCCTCAAGATAGAAAAATTTTTCTTCAAGAAATTCACAAAAGTTGTGGATCTCGAAGTCCTTTTCGAAACCGTCCTAAAACAACCACAATCCGGTATCTCTAATGAAAGTTATGCCAATTGTCCCAGGATAGGTACAATATGATTGAGGACATTATTGTGGTTGACTCTTTTAGCCATAACTTCATCGTCTGACCTCCAAATGAAGTGATTATTGAAGCAATAGATTCCTAACCCAATTTTCTATTCCTAAAAAAAAATGTAGTCTTTGGTGTTGATTAGAAAAGGATTAATGGAAAGAAAGTAAGGGAATCAATTGGAGGAGCATGACTTAGTTATGAGCATACTTTGGCTTTTAAGCATATCTTGATCTGTATAATAGGAAACCTTTGGGATGTTATAGGAATGGAGATGAACTGATGATGGCTAATGAGAGTTCATGGAAATAACCTTACAGGGTAATACACAAGCTTAAGTTTTATGGCATTTGGATAGTTGGGCTCCGGAAATGGGATCCAACATTTTTCCCCTCCTCAGGCATTCTTTCTTATAGTTGTCCATTAATAAAAATGCTATTTCACACCAACCTAGTTACAGTTTATAGGTTACGTGTGCTATGCTTATTACTACTTCGTCTTTTCAATGGAACGTCAAAAAGGGGAGGGTCTAAATTAACCAATCTTGATTTAGTGGTAATCTTAAACCATTGAGGCACTGTATCAAAGTTTATTCCTGAATTGAACTACTTTTATAACGACAGATTTTCATATGCCTTT
This sequence comes from Erythroxylum longipes, assembly GCA_027563885.1. Lineage (NCBI taxonomy): Eukaryota > Viridiplantae > Streptophyta > Magnoliopsida > Malpighiales > Erythroxylaceae > Erythroxylum > Erythroxylum longipes. The sequence continues at coordinate 1,727 of JAOQMS010006043.1, forward strand.
TGACATGTTTATGGCAGCCGTCTAAAATGCCTATCTATAGATTTAATATAATACCAAGACTAATTACGAGTATGCAAAAATCAATGGTTATTCTATGCTTGTCCTGCCACTTTGTTTGGATGTATATTTTTATGACAGAAATGTTCCAAGGATGATCACATTTGAGAAGAGCCTTCTTTTCATGCTATCCTTGCAAATGTTATAGTTATGTCTGATGCTAAGGTTTAGTAAGAAACAACCATGACATTTTAAAACAAGTCAGTGTCAATGCAAAACATTTTACATGGTTACACAGGTTGAGAATATTATCCGTAAAATTCAACAAATCAAATATTTTGCGTATCCTAACCTACTCATTTTCACTTTTCTCTATCCAGTTTGTAATTCCTTATTTTAAGGCTTATATTTTAATATAGTGTGTCTATATATATATATTTATATGTTGATTGTTTCTTATGGATATGCAAATTCCTTCAGTAGAGAGTTCTAATCCATTATCGGAGATAGAATTGGAAACTTCTAATCCTATACCAAGTCAAGATAGAAGCCTAACTTGAACTTAATTGAAAAGAAAAGTTTGGAATCACCTCAATAAGACTAGATAGACGAACGATGTAGAAAAAGCCAAATATAAATATTGTTAGAAGATGATGGCTGGGAATTCAAAAGGTGGAACCTCTCATTTTAAAAAGACATGTGGATTTGTGTTATAACACACCACCTTCACAAGGCACATACCTGACCATGTTAGGACATTCGAGAACAGACCCTATGAAAGCGGCATGTTAGAGTAATCACATTCACTTATATGGCGTCATACATAACATAAGTAGTCAAAATATCCATTCCTCATTTCATTTATTAAACATATTTACACTGTAGCCTTTCACTACATAATCCATATACATATAGTATCAAAAACATGTGATGAGAGTTTACTACTCTTTACAACATGTTCTACAAGACATAAGAACTAAACAAAGACATTCTTTCTAAATTCCATAGTATCAGCTGACCGACCTTTGAGTCATTATTAAGTCCAAAAATCGTCAGAACAAGACTTTTACTAGTTTGCCTTAGGAGCTAAGTCGTCCTCGTACTTCAAAATCAACATTTCCAATTTTGATGAATTTTACGAACTCAGTGAGTGAACCTTCCTCGATCTGCTCACTCATATCAAAACACAAAGACAGTTCACATTCCAAATTTACAGACAAATCATATCATCACATATTGAACATCACTTCACATATCATTATATTTCATCAAGTACAATTGTGTACACTATTTCATATTTCTAATTCAAAATAGTTTAAATAATTCATTTCAAACATTCATATAATACATATCAGTTTGTATATGCAATGCACTTGTGACTCCACTTTCATTGTTATTTTGTTGTGATCGAGCGCCTTTTTAACTGTCCTGTATTCATTGTAGATACTGGGCTCATTAATTCCTGTACCCATTGTGGATACCTGACTAATTTTATATACTGAGCATGCGACTATTACTGCACATTACTAAGCTTTAAGCTCTTTTTCACTAGTCATTTCGGTAACAACTCCTTTATCTAATCATGCATTTCAATGTAATGAGATGCATCAATTCACATTATATGCAATCAATGACTTTCATTTATTATGTATAATCACTTTCACATTTTCATTAGATCTAAGTCTAGCATTCAAAATTTTTGTTGAGTACACTTTTTTTTTCCCGATTCACATTCAATTATGAACACTTCCAATGCAATCTCAATTATCAAACTCCTCGGACCATCAATGTCCATAATTATCACATTCACATATATATCAATTTAATAATTGAAATTTAAGAAAATATAATCAATCTTAGTGAGAAACATCTAGGTTGACTCACAATAAGCTCAGATAGCTATTGCCTCGATAAACCGACAATGTCTGACTGCTGACGTTTGACTTAAACATCTAAATCATGCAATACACACATTTATACACATTACTAAGTTGATCATTCACATACTTATTCAATCATACACATATGTATATGTGTTATGTGCAATGCATGCTCAATTGAGTATTCTCGGGTATATCCTTAAATCATAAGTCTTGATCATTCAAATATTATCGATTGGATATGTCTGGTTTACACTTAGGTTTACAACTCAAAGAAACTTGATTATTCTAAATTCATCAATCATATTGATAAGTGTAAATTCCATTATGTTTTAGGGCATAGTTTGATATATGTTTAGCTATTAATTCAATCATTTAGTATGTGCTTAGTTTAGAATTGTGTTAGTTTGTTAATTATTTGTGTTTTAAGTATTTTTATAGGCTAGTACAAGTCTTTGAGCTTAAATATTATGTTTTTGAAGTACCTTGATGTGATTGTTAGTGTTTTAGGGTCAACATCGAAATAATGGAGATGTTTCGGAGACATTCAGGCTGAAATAACGGATCACGAGTGCATAATAAGCCATGATCATGACAGAAGGCTCATATGTGGCCCACAATCGTGACATGTAGAGTCATGATTGTGGCCTACTTCATGCAGACGCGCAAACACTCAGAAAGGTCAAGTTTAGAGGGAGTTTTTGGACTTTTCGGACCCCAGAAAAACCCTAGGGCTGCCCAGAACACAAAAAGTATAAAAAGAACAAGACAAAGATGATGAGGAGTTTTTGTATTAGCTACAATTTAGAAACGCTAGAGAGAGTTCATTGAGAGATTGAGAAAGAGAAGAAGGAAGAGAGATGTGAAGAAGAAGCCTACGCGAAGTACTTCCCGGAACAAGAGGTTTCCTGCCATTGTTGCCTCCGTCATCCTTTCCGATCTTATTTGTAGTTTAGTTTCAATTTTTTTATTGTCTAGAATTGGGATAGTTTTTGATGCTAATATTGTACGAATGTTGAGGATGTCTAAACTCACTTTCAAGTTATTTTATTTCTGATTTAATGAAATTTGATTGTTTGTGCTTTTACTGGATTATTGTGATTTAATTTCTGCACTTGCATAATTTGGTGATAAACTGTGCGTGAAAATTTATTAAATTGGGCTGACGAGAGTTAAGTAATTCAATAGAACGAGAATTGAATCAAATCGGTAATTTGATTAGGCTTTATAAATTAGGGTTTTGGATAGATTGTTAATCGAGGGATTGCAATTCTCATAATTTGATTAGGGTTTACAAATTAGGGTTAATTGTTATAACTCGAGAGAGAGAGTAATTAACCCTAGGACCGTCTAGGACCGGTAATCCAGTAGTTCATAATCAGCTAGGTTAACATTAAAGATAGATAAAATTCCCCTTTCTCTCATTTGATAGTTCTTTAGGTCGATTCTTAATTGGGTGTTGCATTTGCTATTTTGTTAATATTTTTGTAATTGATTCTTGAAATTCAGTGCGTGATTGAAATAAATTCTTGCCTCAGTTTTGTTCATTTTGAATTATTGCGAATTACTTTTTGCCTTAGATTTTAGGATTAGATTAACTCTCCTTGTTGGATCTTCTCCTTAGGTACTACACGAACAACCCGTTTGCTTAAAGAATATTGAGGTCAAAAATATTAAAACTTACACATATCAGAAAACTGCGATCAAGTTTTTGGCACCGTTGCCAGGGAGGTGATTAGTTTAGTTCTTTAGCCTAAGGCTTTTTTACTATCTTTTGTTTAAAAAAAATAAAGAAGGAAGTTTAGAGCGTGAAGTAGAGACACAACAAGACATCTTAGAGTGAGAATGAGACATTTAAAGAGTTGGATGCTAAGAAGAAATGGAAAGAACAATGATGGAAGACAGATATTATAGGGAGCAAGGAATTTATACGAACTATAATGAGACATAATATGGTTGGAGAGGTAGTGATCCTTATGGGAACATGTACACTCCAGGGTGGCAGAACCACCTAGATTTCTATTAGTCTAACAATGCAAGTACTCACATGGGACATCAAGACTTATTTCAATTTCAGCAAGATGAGTCCATTTCACGAGATTACAAATTCGAAAAAATCATTGATAACCTAAAAGACATGGAAGAGAACCAGAAGAGGATTAAGGAAGAAGCAAAGGAGACAAAGGTGATTAAGGAAGAAAGACAATAACTCACCTTCTTATATGACAAACTGTTGGATTCGATGGAAGATTCAGGGAGTTTTGTTATTCCCTATTTTATTGACAGTTAGTTAATGAAAAGGACATTACTTAAATTAATTGGTTTTCTCAACTTTATCGATATTATCCTGCTAATCATTTTGCAATTTGTTATACTCATAGGCTATAAAATTGACATCGAACGAGAAGGGTGGAGACAAACCATTCATAATTGATTCGGACTGAGCTTTAAAGGATGCAAGGTCAAGCAAATGACCATAAATTAGCACGTTTAGTAGTTAGATTAAAATTGTTATGTAGTTAGGTTTGTTTTAAATTCTTCAGTAAGTTTTGAATAATTTGGAATGGTTTGGATTGTTAATTCTTTTACTCTCTTGAATTACTTACAAGATAAGAAAACACTCTCGATGTCAAGTAGATTCGGTCTTAACACTATCGCCATCACCACCTCCATCATTATAAATGGTTTTGTGTTCTAACCCTTTTCTTTTCATTTTTGCTAGTATTTCTTCTTATGTTTTTTGTATATTGTCTTTTATTTCCCCTTTGTTTGTTTGTGTAACTCTTCTCACATTAATGACAATGTATTGTTCAAGTATGGGGAGGGTTGTGTGTTTTACCTTGAGTGTGAATTTTGCATATTGTATGATAGTTTGTTTAGGTCGAATGATGTGAATTATGTGAATGCGTCAATGACTAGGACTTAACGGGATAGTTTCAGCCTTAAACATAACCTTTTAGGTTGCGAAGATTTATTAGCTTGTGAAATTAGTGACCTAAGTTACTTAGTGATAAATATATTGGTTAATTAGGAAACGATGTTAGTTCATTCACCCTAAGAATTTGCTATGCTCATTTATAATTTTAGGCCAATCAAATAAGTGACATTATTAGTACATTTTCATGAGAATGATTAGCTAAAGCAATAAAATAGGCAAAATTTTGTGTTGAAAAAGTTGTATAATTTTAACTAAAATAACTATTCCGTTTGCTTTTGGTTTATGAAAAGAGCTAGTAGGTAGTTAAGAATGTGATGTAGTTGAGTCACCAGATCGACACGCATCATAAATGTGTGCCTTTGCATAAAAAGCCTATAATGATATTCCAACCAAGCAGCTTAATAACAATATGACTTAGTTGAGTAATTAGATCTACATTCATCATAAATGTTTGCCTCTAAGTAAAATGACTAGGTTTATGTCCTTAAATAAAAATCAACAAAAAGAATGTTTGCAAATAAAAACCTACCAAACTTGTTAGTAGCTTGATTTTTTATAAAAGCCTATTGAAAAATAGCTACACTTTTGTTTTGACTGAGTTATTATCAATGTATGTGTGCAAGTGATAGAGGTGAATAGACTTAACATTAAAATTTTGATTAGTTTGTATATTTATTCTAAGATGCTTAGACGTGAATTTCTTTTGTTAATAAGTTAGAACGACATGAAAGATTGTGTTTATAGTTAAATTTGATTCGCTAAGTTAAAGCCATTGTCTTATTATTGCATATTTATGTTTTGTGTCTTCTTTTATTTGCTTGATTTTTTTTTGCTTGAGGACAAGCAAATGTTGAAGTGTGGGGATGTTGATAAGTGTAAATTGCATATTATTTTAGGGCATAGTTTGATATGTGTTTAGCTATTAATTCAATCATTTACTATGTGTTTAGGTTAAAATTGTGTTAGTTTGTTAATTATTTGTGTTTTAAGTATTTTTATGGGTCCAGTACAAGTCTTTGAGCTTAAATATTATGTTTTTGAGGGACCTTGATGTGCTTGTTAGTGTTTCAGGGTCAACATTGAAAGAATGGAGAATTTTTAGAGACATTAGAGCTAACATAACGACCCATGATCGTGGAACAATAGGCCACGATTGTGCGTGATAGAAGCCTAGGACATAGCCCAATTGCCATGATCGTGAAAGAAGGCTAGATGCGGTCCATGATCATGGAATATAGGGCCATGATCATGGCCTGCATCGGGCAGACATTTAGACACTCAGAAAAGTTAGGTTTCGTGGGAGTTTTTGGACCTTCAGACCCCGAAAAACCCTTGGGTTGCCTAGAACACAAAAGGTATAAAAAGAAAAGACAATCATCCACAATTTAGAAACCCTAGAGAGAGTTCATCGAGAGATTGAGAAAGAGAAAAAGGAAGAGAGACGTGGAGAGGAAGCCTATGCGAAGTACTTCCCAGAACAGGAGGTTTCTTGCCATTGCTACCTTCGACATCTATTCTGATCTTGTTTCTGGTTTAGTTTCAATTTTATTATTGTATAGAATTGGGATAGCTATTAATGATAAGATTGTACGAAGGTTGAAGATGTCTAAACTCACCTTCAAGTCATTTTATTTTTGATTTAATGAAATTTGATTGTTTGTGTTTTTACTGGATTATTGTGATTTAATTTCTACACTTGCATAATTCGGTGATAAAATGAGATGGTGAATCAAGTGAAAATTTATTAAATTGGGTTAAAAAGAATCAGGTAATTTAATAGAACGAGAATTAAATCAAATCGGTAAATTGTGCGAAGAGAGTTCTTGCATAGGTTTCCGATAGTTTTTGGACAATGTAAGATCCAATTAGGGTTTTGGATAGACTGTTAATCAAGAGATTGCAATTCTCATAATCTGATAAGGGTTAATGGTCTCGAGAGAGAGTAATCAATCCTAGGACTAGTAATCTAGCAGTTCATAATCAGTTAGGTTAACATTAAAGATACATAAATTTCCCCTTTCTCTTCTTTAGGTTGATTCTTAATTAGGTGTTGCATTTACTATTTTGTTAATATTTTTATAATTGATTCTTGAAATTTAGTGCGTGATTGAAATAAATTCTTGCCTTAGTTTTGTTCATTTTGAATTGTTGCAAATTACTTTTGGCCTTAGATTTTAGGATTAGATTAACTCTTCTCGTGGGATCGACATCTTAGGTACTATGCGAATGACTACTTACGAAATATCGAGGTTAAAAGTATTAAAACTTACACATATCAGAATACCACGATCACATATATTCTCCAATCCTTTTTATGGCATTATTAATCACATAATTTCCCAATTCTCATTCATTTATACCTAATACACCTTACTCACTTTCTTTGGATTACATTTACTTTCCTAAGAACGCTTCCCTTCTTATATCAGTCATAAATTCCTAGATTTTGATACATTAATGTCATCAATCCATTCCTAAGTTAAAACATCAATTATCAACCTAAACATATCAAATTCTTTTGCCAATTAGTTAAGCAACAATCTAGGTTCACTCCAAGACTTAATCAAGCCCAAATACACCAATTTAGAGTGATTTTTTTCTCAGTCGGTTCAACATGTACACAAAACAGAAATTATTAATCCAGAACTAGGCTCACGATCATAGGGGACCTTGCCATGATCATGACAGAAGGCAAGTAAATAGGCCATGATCGTGCACTAAAGGCCATGATCGTGCACAGTCTTTCTTCCTCAATTCTCCACGAATTTCAAATATTTAGAGACATCACTACTAGATTTTTTCTAGAATTCATGTCTTATAAAGCTACATCACTTCTTGCTAGTATAGCTTCCATATTGGTTACATTAAATCCCATAAAAATCTACTCATTTGCTTTATTACCATTCAGTTTATACCATCATACATGCAATCCTAACTTTTCCATATTTGAAAACACTTCATTAACACCTATTTTAAACATGAATTCATCATCAATTATACTTCAAATCCCAACTCAGATCATTCATATAACAACTCATAAACTATTATTGATCATTTTTACGAAAACAGAGCACAAATCCATCCATACATTCATTAACATACAACACACTTCACACACACCAATAATACCTTCATTCTATCTCTAAACTATCATCATAAACATTTCATTTTAATCAAGCCATGAAGAACAAGATCGTACTTATTTAACTCCAAGCTTCTTCAGAACATCACGTAAAACCTATCTCTTCCACATACACGATCATCAAACATTCAAGGTAGAATAGGCTAGGTTTTTAGTAACAAGAAGAGATAACAAAGATCTTGGAGGGGCTATTGTTGAATATTAACAAAACTCACGTTATGAGTGTGGGTTATAAAGATTGTGAATGGAGAGAAGAAAATGAAGAAGAAAAGAGTATGTAGCAAATAAAATGAATGACAAAGAAATGGTCTTTCAAGAGGGCATACATTGTGAGTCGTGAGTGGCAAGTGTTGTGACACTTGTCACTTACCACATGTCATGTTCTTGTGGTTCCCATTTGTCTCTTAATAACCAGTCCATTTGTCTCTCAATTTCCATGCCATTTTTCACCTAATTTTCCATGCCACTTGTCGATAAATCCTAATGCCACGCGTCACTCATTTCTATTGTCATGTGTCACTTATTTCTATTGTCATTTATCAATTTGTCTTACCACTTGGCATTTTTTCTACTAAAAAATACACATAAATTCATAAATCTCCTAATTTTAACAGATAAATTTCAAATTAATAATCGAAACCTTCAGACCAAGATTCAAGACATAAAAATTCACAATTCACATTATGATCATTTTAAATCTTTCATACCTGGAACATGTCAATTGAGTGCATATACAATCTTTGTAACGTGTAAAAAAATCATAATTTATGCGTGTATGTTAATAATATGCATATGAATGCAATGCACCTCATAATTTCTTAGGTAAAATGGTCTAAGGTCCTAACCCTTAGTATGAAAAAATGGGATATTACAAGTGTAGTAGAAGGAAGATGGTATTAAGAGGTTAAACATTTTTTACTCCTAATCTTATGAGAGGGAAGAATGAAATGACTGCAACATCTTATGATAACAGCAAATCAAGGTCTTTGATGGCTTCTATGGTAATTGGTGATGAACATTCACTATCAATGGTTGATACCAAAAGATTTAGAATGTTTTGTAACTCACTACAACTGACCTGTTCTAAGTTAGAATACATTGAAGAAGGACATTATGAAGATATACGAGGATAAGAAGAAAGAGGTTTTAAGAGCATTATCAAGTAATAAAGGACAGATTGTCATTACAACAGACAAGTGGACAGTTGATAACCAAAAGAAGGATTATATGGTGGTAATAACATATTAGGTTGATAATGATTGGACTTTACATAATAAAATTTTAAGGTAATTTATATTCCTTAATGTTGTTATCATTTACTTTCTTATTATTTTATGATTGATGCTGGTAATACTTGTATATGATAGGTCCATTTATATACCAGCAACATGTATAAATGAAAGGTTGGCAACTGTGTTAGGAGACCATTTTATGGATTTTACTATCACAACAAATTATCCACTATAACAATCAATAATTGTAGCGCGAATGATGTTATGATTGAAAATTTGAATAAGATATAGGTTGAGAGCTTGTTGGTTGGTGGAAGATTATTCCATATACGTTGTTTTGTGCATATTCTGAACTTGATTATGAAGGATGGATTAGATATCATAAAGGAAGGAATAGATTTGATTCTGAATAGTATAGAATATTAGAGTACAAAACCTAAAAGAGTTGATAAAATTGAAGACAACTGTACAATTTCTATGCATTTTGAGTACAAAGATGTTGGTTTTTGATTGTCCAACTAGATGGAACTCAACCTTCAAGATGTTAGAGTCAGTAGTCCAATATGTTGATGTGTTTACTAGGCTGAGACTCTCAGTACACTTTCATGCGTACAAAACAACAATAAGAGTTGGTTGAAAAACTTTATGCAAAGTTGGAATTATTTTATAATATGACTAGATTGTTCTTGGAAACAAAATATCCAACTTCGTAATGTTGTTTTAACACTATTTACAAGATAAAGAATGCTTTATTTGATTGGATATTTGATTCCAATGAGGTTATTTAGGTTATGGTAAAGTAGATGATGGAGAAGTTGAATTCTTATTGGTCTATGGTTGGACATATTGTTGCAGTCTTAACTATGCTTGACCTGAGATATAAGATGGAGGGGTTTACTTTTATATATAATGTGTTGCACAGTGATCAAGCCTAGGAGCATGTAGATGTCATTAAACAATTTTTGTATGATTTGTTTAATGATTATCAACTCAAAATGGACAAAATACATGGTTAGGGTTGTAGTAATTTAGGCTTTTTAGCTCCACTTCAGTTTCAAGTTCGGGCTTGACAAGGTGTCGTCATCATTGCAAATTAACCCTACATGAATAACAAGTAGTATATAGGAGTAGGGATCGTTCCCTCAAAGATCTGATAATGGAATGCTAATTATCGTCAAACTTGTCAATGAAATTTCTTTCACAAAAACCAATACAAAAATGGAAATAAAACAAAATTTTAATATCTAAAATGCAATCTAACCTAAATGATTAAGTATCGAATGCAAACTACTAACTAAACCAGAAAATAGAAGCAGTTTACAGAAAATATAAATCAAAAGACAATCTAACGCGAACAGAATCAGATTTGATGCAAACAAAAACCATATAAAATTAAATAAATTAAACTCAAACCAATGCACGAAAATAAATTATTAGAGGGGGGTATTGATCTCAGCAATTCAAAATTTAAAGAACACGAAATTAAATAAGTGCTAAATCAAAATTCATAAGAAACCATAATTAAAAGATTAGGATAAAAACAGAATTATGGAAACTTCAATTGCAAAGGATTTCGCCAACGAAGCCAATTAATTCATTCATTGGACTCGAGGGATTATTCATGCATTGTGTTTACATAATCAAAGGATCACCAACTTACTGATTTTATGCTTCTTAACTACTAAGAAAACAAATCTTTGCAAACAATCATATGATTCATAACTACTAATCCACCTATGTCACGTACGAGGGTTACTATAGTCGGTTTAATGATCTTGCCTTAAAAACTTTGACAACTACTATCATTAGTTTAAGACAAAGTTTGAATTCTATTACAGTAAGTTTGACAACTACTATCAACAACCTAGCTATAAATAAATTAATTTGGCAACTACTACCATCAATTAATCGAATAGCATCCAAAAATCCTTTATAAATCTTAATTCCAGATTTTAAGATTTACGAGTTCAATTCAGTCATTAAAGTGCCAGAATTCAAACACATGATTGCAAATCACAAACACAAGAATTGATTAAGATTAAATCCTTATGAATCAATATAGGTTTGAAGGGTATTACCCTTTACAATTGAAATACAAACTTAGTTACACATACCTAGTAAAACGTTGTTACCACTGAATGGTCTAAGACAATTGCGTTCCTTTTGAAAAGATTTCAAAAAATAGTAGTGCGGCTGGGAAGTATGAAGAATAATCCAGAGGAAAGACACCTAGATCTAGAGACCAAAGTCGTATATATGTTTAATTCCTATTATGATGTGGCTGACCTAATTAAGAGGCAAACTAGGAAACGAATTCCTCCTCTTCGTGTCAATTGGCAAAGGTCACAACAACTCTTCAGCCTCTACCTAACCAGCCATCCAAAGTGGCGTGGCTTGATGAGGTGGACATCGAGTCATCTTTAAGTAACCAATGGAGTCATACCATGTCATCCAAGTGTTTTGAAAATCGATTAAAGTTTTGTTAGCTTTGAACTGCACTTTTGACAATACACTAGGGACAATTTTGACTATGTATAAAAATCAAACAGTGATGATTCAAGAGCTCAAATTTTATCAGTAGATGTTTCTTTGAGTTAGCTTCAATATGAGACTTGAATCACTGAATTCTACCATTTGAGTCAAAAGTTATTATTGAAACATCGTTGAAAGGTCAATCTAGTGATCCAGAATCTGATTCAAACTTTGGGAATTTTTGTTCTCCTAAGTTCCAGCTCAGAAAAATATAAAATTTATCCTAAAATTTCTTTCAGTGAGTCAAAAAGTTATGTACTAAATTTCATAATTTTTGTCCAAACCAATCTCGAGATAAAAATCCCACAATGACTAATGGTCAAGTTTGTCAGAAACCTAAAAACAGTGCAATTTGAGTCTATTTGTTTCATTTATGCATTTTACGTCAACAAAACCCGAATAATGCTAAGACATGATATACAAGCTATAAATGAACGTAAAATGAATGTAAATGACTCTGAATTAAGTCCTAAAGATATATGAAAATATGAGTGTATTAGGACTCATCTTCTTAGAGTAGTTTGCTACTTTCACTTTCAAAATTTATGCAAGAAAAAATAGCTAGGACTTCGTATAATATAAGGGATAGATAAATATTTGATCGAAGATTGTGTGGACAAAGTTGAAGGTTTGTATTTCGATGTATTATTATGGTGGAAGAATTGAGAAACTAATTTTTTGATCATGCAAGTAATTGCACGAGACTTATTAGCGATTCTATCATCTATTGTTACTTCGAAGTCTACAGGTTATTAGTCCTTATTGTGCTCGACTTCATCCTTATACTATGGAAGCCCTTATGTGTGCCAGAAGTTAGTTAGATGATGAAGATATTGAGGGTGAATTCTTCTCTTTTTGATATATCAACTTCAACTATTTTTTATATTATCTTACCCAATATTTTTTTTCTAATTTTCCTTTAATACAACCACAAGTATTAATGCAGAGGTGACTAGTCATACTCATTGATCAAGTGGAAATTAATTTGATAAAATATTAAAGATGAAAATATATTTAATTATTTATTAATTATTACTATATCCTTAATATTCCTTTAATTTTTAATATTACATTATTAAATATAATGTTTGTACATACAGATGAAGAGATGCAAACTATTGATGATCCTGACCACAACGATTAGCTGCTCTCTTCATATATCTAGTCTCCACCCTCTCTGGTCTCCAATATCCAGTCTCCATCTTACATCTTAATTTTATCTTAATTTTTTGTAAATTGTATCATTTTTTGTAAAATGATTTGGATAGTCATTTGAGTACAATTAATATTAATATAATTAATGAGTTTTGGGTCATCTTATTTATTTTATCAATATATGTAAGTTTTTATATATTCATTTTATCAATTCAATGATGGCCCCATCTTTCATAATTTTTAAATTTATCTTTTATTTTATGGTTCAGAAAGGCAAAAAATACCAAATGGTCCTTAGTTATCTCTCTTCTTATTCCTGTAGTCAGGTTAACTTTTTATTTTACAACTAATTTACAACCTTTATCCTTTCTCTCCTTTTTAATTAATTAATTATTTAACTAAAATTTCTTATAAGCTTCCTTATAGCTTTTTTTCACTCTAAGCAAACATTCTAGAAAAGTATCCCAAATGTTAAAAATAGCACGGTTTCTCTTTCTTATTTAAAATTCTATATAAATTTAATTAATCCCAAATTAAAATAAATAAAGTAAAACCTAATTAAAGAAATTAGTAACTAACTATATTTCATTATGAAAAATATTCATAATTAAAATTTAATAAAATTTTAAAAATTGGAAAAAGATAATTGAAAATGAAAATAACATAAATGGAATATGAGAAAATGCAAATAGATATGATCAAAATAATTTTAATGCAAACTATAGTTGAAATCAATAGAAAAATGAAAATAATTATAGTTACAAATTTCATCTTATTCATTTTAGCAAATATGTGGCTTTTATATATTTATTCATTATAAAATCTCAAATTTACTTCATCGATTGAAATTTGTAACCATAATTAATTGAATTAATCACTTTAACTTAATCTTTTTCTTTCATTTTCTATAATCATATCCTATTTTATTAAAGAATTTGGTTTCATCTTATTCATTTTATCACTATAAGTAAGTTTTCATAGATCCATTCATTATAAAATCTCAAAAAATTTTAATCAATTGAAATTGGTAATTATAATTAATTGAATTGATTACTTCAATTATATATTTTTTATTTCATATAATCATATCCTCCTTCGTTAATGAATTTGGTTTCTTCTTATTCATTCTATTACTATTTGCAAGTTTTTATTTATTCATTCATTATAAAATCTCAATTTTTCTTATTTTATTAATCAACTTAAATTAATAACTTCAATTAATTGAATTGATCACTTTAATTTTAATCTTTTTTTTCATTACCTATAATTTTATCCCCAATTATTAATTAATTTAATTTGAAAATTAAAAAAGATAAAAAAGATCAGGCTTGCCTTAGCCTGATCAGGCTTAGGGCCTATTTAGCTTGATAGGGCCCATAAGGCTAGGTTTCTAAGGCCTGAGCGGGCCTTAGGCTAGGTCCGGGTCGTGACCATTTTTTCCACTTTTTGGAGGGTGCTGCTGCCATCCTTACATTCAAACATCTCCTTATTAACTAATCTAAACATGGGACTATAAAATGTTACCCATTTGACGTACATTTTGAAGAAAAAGTGAACAAACATGTCCCAACAAATCGCTATTTCTTACCCACAAATACAAAAATTGACAGAAACCAAGTAAGTGTACTAAACTAAATCAGGCAGAGACTATCAGTTATCTTCCTGAGTGTTAGCTCGTCAAGTTAAGAAACTAGTTTTCCATGAAAAATACTTATTGGAACTTTTTACACTTACGGACATGGTTAAAAAATAAATTTTTTAATTGCATTTTAACAATTTAATAAATTATAAATACAAAGTTTGAAACATATCTTATTCAAATTCTTAGAAAAACATTTCTTGAACTATTAACCACATTTTTTCATGTATCCATTCTCTAATTATATTAATATAAAAAAGAAAAAGAACTCAATACTTGAGAAAAAAGGCAAGAGTACTAGCTCACTTATGTTTTTTATCTATTTATTGAAAAAGACTCTAGAATTTCATTTTAATTAAAATTAAAAGTTTTAATTATAATTAAAGTCTAAACTATTTTTCATGCTGAAACAAAATTCTATGTTCAGCTTCCATCCCAAACTTAAAATGCTTAGAGACTGCATTTAGACTATATTCTTTCATACAATTTGTATCCCTATATCTCTAGTTTACAACAAATCAAAAATCAGTCCATTTGGATAACTACACCAAAAGTTATGCCAAAAATACCAAAGAATGTTCGTGCAGGAAAAGTTGAGTTAGCTGTGGCAAAACCCAGAAATTCGCCGCAACGAACTTGTTCAGAAACATGCTCCGAAGATGTGTTCTGTGACTTTTTTTTCTAGTTTTTAACTTCCCACCTTTTAAATAAACCCATCTTAACCCTAAACCATCTCTTCTACTTCATTTTAAACTTCATTCCAACCCAAAATCATTGACAACAAATTCATAATCTACTTTTGATCATTAACCAAACACCTAAAACATTTACATAAACCATTTATCAACAACTTCCTACACATATTCACTTTATTTTCACTTCTAACCATCACTAAATATGCTTCAT
>JAOQMS010006054.1:0-17147 GCA_027563885.1 Erythroxylum longipes
TTGTCTGTAATGTGGAATTGAAAAGTTATCTTAGAATCAATGATCAAACATAAGAATTTCTTACTGAGAATTATACTGCTGCATTTTTTTGTTTATTTATTTTTGTTCAATTCAACCCCCTCCTTTTCTTTTCTAGTACTTTAGAAATAAGCTTAACCAGTCTCTGTAGGATCGACCCTGCTCATCACTATTTACAAATCTTTTAGAGTAGGTAATTTATTTTTGGTGGTTTCGACACCCATCAATTAGGGTTTTCAATTTGTACTAAAATCTAGAGATAATTGTACTTGTCGTTCAGATTATTGTTGTTAGTTGTCGATTTTACTCTTGATTATTATAGTATATTGATTTTAGTCCTTGGAGATTTAGATTGTGATTTTTCCCTAATCGAGAGGGGTTTCTCACATAAATTGCTTGTGCATTTATTTAATTTAGTGCACTTTATTTCTTTTGTTATTAATGTTATTGTGGTTATGGTAATTTTCCCCAACAAAGTGGTATCAAAACTATGGTTGGAGGATTTTTGTGTATGGAAAATTATCGCTTATCTAATTTGAGGAGGAATTAGTGTGAGAAGAGATAGGAGAAAATAGTGCTTCAAAATTTCACGTTCCCTTATTTGATGGGAAAATGAAATTTTAGGTATGGAAGAGTACTATTGAGGACTTATTTGTACAATAAGATTTAGATGCGGCTTTAAAGGCAGACAAGCTGACGAGTTTGAATGATGCCAAAGGGGTATCAATGAAGAAGAAGGTGGTTAGTATGATTCATTTAGCTATAGCTCCAGGGATCAAGTACAACTACTTGAGTGAGACTAATCTGAAAGCTTTGATAGATAAACTCCAAAGTGTGTATGCCTCCAAATCATTGACCAACATCTTGTGCTTAAAATAGGAGTTGTACCAGTTGAGAATCAAGAACAAGTTCTCTTTTAGTTGGCTTCATTACACAAGTCCTACAAACCCATTATCATGACGTTTTTTGTTGGTAGGGAGAAGATTACGCTAGACGAAGCTATGGCAGTATTGAGGGAGAACAAAAGGATGATGACACATGTTAATGGAGGTTCTCCAGGTGATGGTGATCATGTACTAGTTACTAGGGAGTCTGAGAGAGGGAGGAATTAAGTGAGAAGGGGAGATGGCTCAAGGAATAGATCGAAATCACAGGCGAAAGACTTTAGTAATGTGGAGTGTTACTATTGTAAGGAGAAGGGTCACATCCAAAGTCGTTGTTCAAAGATGATGGAGGACTTGAAGAGTCTCCAGTTGATGGAAAAGAAAAAGGGCAACACTAAAGTAGATGATGATGATGATTCCTCTAATGTGGTCATAAGTGATGGTGATAGTGATTTGTTCATGGCTACTTGTGGTGAGGTGCAGAAGTGCCAAGAGAGTTGGGTGTTGAATTCGGTCGTTTCAGTTCATGTTTGTAAAGACCAAGCCTTGTTTGATACTTTGCGTCAAGATGGGGAGTGTGGCCAACATTAACATTGTGGGTGATCAAAAGTTGAAGATCCAAAGGATAAGGACTATGAGGATGAAGGTTAGTGATGGTATGACCCAAAACTTCTACAATGCAAGGTATATGTCAAGTGCTCGTGCTAACCTTATTTCTTTGGGTAAATTGACAAAGTACGAGCATAGATATGTTGGTAGTAAAAGGTGATGCAAAGTATACCGCGATGCTTGCTTGGTGATGCAAGGGAGAAAAGCTGACAACAACATTTGCTATATGGAAGGCCATAGCATCCTGAGGGACAAGGCCATGAAGAAGAAGGTCTGATTCTCAGATGAGGTGGAGGTGTTTGGTGATTTAGGTCGAGGATGGAATATGTTTTGCATCTCCCTAAATCCCAAATACTAGTTATATGAGTTTTATTTTAATTGTTGTTTGAAATAAAATAAAACTAAGAAAAGAGAAAAAGAAAAAAAAGGGTAAAACACCAAAATTGTTCTCCGTGAAATATTACAAGGATGGGTTTTGTTTTACTTGCAAGTGGTGGCCTACTAAGTGAGGAGTTTTTTTATTGGCCCATAGGTAAAAGGAGTTGGTGATTCATTGCTTTGTGAATAAGGAGATTGTTTTATAGCGAGGTACCATCCGTCAATACTCACGACTCTTGGTAATTTGGTTTGAAGAATGATCAAAATCGATACCACAATGCAAAACACTCACCGTGGAAAATTTGCTAGGGTAGCGGTCAATCTTTATCTTCACGCACTGTTCAGATCTACAGTAGAACTCGACAAAGAACTCATAAAGGTGGCCTATGAGGGACTCCCTCAAATCTGCTTTTCTTGTGGCCTCGTCGACCATGGTAGCTCGACTTGTCCATCCAGGCTAACCAGAGCTCCCACCCCCGTGTCTCCCGCCGAGGGACCAGTACCGACACCTCCCCTACCACAACCCAACCCTGAGTCTTCCCCCGCGGCCTCAACAACAACAAATCAACTTGATAGCCGAGGCGAGTCTCCCTCCGGTAAACGCAGACAACCTGACTTCATGCGGTGGATGCAAGTACAATGGCATCCACGCAGCCCTCCTCCCACTCCTTCAACGCTCTGACAAGATAAGCCACCGGCCTCCCCCTACGTGGGCCTACTAGGATCGCGCTTTGCGGCTCTGACAGGTTTCGAGCTGTTGGAGTTTACAACGGCTAATTCCACCGCACCCGAGCCCCCTCCCTTATCCGCAAACCAGATGATGTAGACAAGGAATCACATGAGGACGAAACCGAAGAACCAAGCATCGTCCAAGGAGTTTCGAGTGAAACGGGCATCGTTTAAAGCCACAAATGGGCTTATTCCCTCTGGCGTACCAAAGATGTTGTCGAGACCCTTCATAGATCCTCTGGGCCAAAAACCAGGCATCCCCACCAAAACCCCAGCCCACGCTGTTCCATCTTTAACCCCTTCCAGCCCTCAGACAGGCCTTGCAGCCCAGAACCCGGCCCATACTAGCCCGTTCCCCCTAAGGGCGACTCCCAAGCCCACTTCCCATACATTGCCCAGCCCAGACCTGAACCACGTGTCCCCTCACATGCCGACATAATAATTCAGGATCAGTCCATATCGTTTCCCATACACGAGGCCTCGGGCTATCGAGATAAGAAGACCGAACTCATTGTTGACGATCGGAATGCAGCCTCGACCTCAACCACTCAACCACACATTTTACCCCCATTGCGAACCCCAGACTCGGGTAACGAAATTCCTCTAGCCAGTGACAATAAAGAGGAATCCGATACGCTGATGGGGGATAATCCCTAGGATCATTCAATTACCCCGGATCGAGAGTTGACCGATTATGCCGGCAACTCTATTGCTAACTTGCTAAACCTCCCCAACCTGTTTTTATGTCCATTTTAATTTGGAACTGTCAAGGGGCTGGAGGACAGACCTTCAAGCCTATCATTAAAAACTATTGTTGCCTCCATAAACCGTTTCTTGTCGTTTTCATCGAACCCCATATTAGTGGGGCCCTAGCGCTAAAAATTATCAAGAATCTAGGGTTTGGCCACTCGTTCAGAGTGGAAGCCGAAGGTTTTTCTGAGGTATCTGGCTTCTATGGAAAGATGATATTATTGTCCGAATCTTGCTTGCTCACCATCAATTTGTCCATGCTAATATTGAGTAGGATCACCTATCTTTTGATTTCACGACAATTTATGCTAGCCCAACATACTCACTACAATATTATCTATGGCAGTATTTGCGTCATATAGCAAGTATCACGCAAAAACCTTGGCTGTTGGGGGGAGATTTCAATGCCAAACTTGAGATTGGAGACAATAGGGGTGGTTCCCGAACACATCCTATCATCAACACTCACTTCAGGGATTGTGTATATAGCTGCAATCTTCAGGATCTTGGCTTTTCGGGGCCTAGATACACCTGGAGGAGAGGCTAAATTCTTGCTCGCTTAGACCAAGCTTTTTGTTCTAATAATTGGTACGGTCACCCATTTACCTTTCTTGAAATCCGATCGTCGGCCTATGCTTATTACTCTGAACAAGAGCACACACTCTCCACCGTTGATTAAGCCCTTTCGATTTCAGTCCGCCTGGCTCACCCATGATTGCTTTGGACAATTTGTTGCAGTAAATTGGACTGTCACCAGCTAAGATTTCAGTTCGGCACTCAGCAAATTCGCAGATAGATTACAAATATAGAACTCTACCACGTTTGGCCATATTTTCCACCAGAAGAACTGGCTCATGGCCAGGCTTGCTGGCATCCAAAAGTGTATTGAACACACTGACTCGTCTTCGCTCAGAGACCTGGAGGAACACCTTCGGACTGAACTGGAACAGGTCCTGTGCCAAGAAGAACTTTACTGGCATCAACGATCCAGAAGCCAATGGGCCCTCCAAGGTGATAGGAATACTAAGTTCTATTATGCCATCACTCACGCCAGACAACGACAAGCGCGGATAACTTCCTTGAAAGATGAAAATGGCACTGTGGTCTCAGATTCTAGCAACATCTGACAATTAGCACAACATTACCTTGAGAATTTATATCGTGCTGAAATACAGCAACCTTCGCCCAGGCTGCTGCATGGACATTTCCCCCCTACCTCTACAAGCTTCCACGGAGCTCGGCAGTCCCCTCCTTTTCGATGAAATCAAAAGAGCCTTCTTTAGTATGGCTCCAAACAAGGCACCCGAGTTTGATGGGTTTATAGCCCTTTTCAACCAATCACTATAGGAAGTAGTTGGCACTTCCTTGACCTTATTCATCCAACGAATCTTTCGCCATAAAATTTGGGAATCAGATCTTAATCGCACTATCATGGTCCTTATACCGAAGATCCCTTTGCCCTCTTCGATTAGGCAATTTAGGCCTATTGTTTTATGTTCGGTACTCTACAAAGCCATTACCAAGATCATTGTACACAGACCCAAATCTTACCTCAATGATCTGGTTGCTCTGACTCAGTACAGTTTTGTCCCTGGACGCTTGATCACGGATAACATTATAATCACCCAAGAAGTGATCCACACTGTGAAACAGAAATATGGGCGGAAAGGGTTTATGGCTTTAAAAATGGATCTGGAAAAAGCCTACGATAGGCTATCATGGGATTTCATCCAACATACTCTCTTTGACGTAGGACTGTCAGATTCTCTGATTAATCTGATTATGAAGTGTATTACCAGTGTTTCCCTTCAAGTAAACTGGAATGGGGACCTGAGTACCGCCTTTCGCACGTCCAAAAGCATTCGCCAAGGCGACCCTCTCTCCCTTTATCTATTCGTCCTATGTATGGAACGATTAGGACACATGATCTCTCAAGCGGTGACCCACGGACGCTGGCAGCCTATTAAACTTAGCAAAAATGGACAGTTGCTATCACACTTGATCTTTGCCGATGACCTTATACTTTTCTCTAAAACCTACTTGAACCAGGTGGGGGTTATCAGAGATCTTTTAAATGACTTTTGTGTCTCCTCTGGGCAACGAGTCAGCCTTGACTAATCAAGATGTTTCTTTTCCAACAATGTGACTCCTTCGATGGCACGCAGCTTAAGCACAGCCCTTGGCTTTAGATAGACAAATGACCTCGGTCACTATTTAGGAGTTCCTCTTCTTCATAAACGAGTCAACAAATGAACCTATCAACACATCCTTGATAGAGTTCAACAACGCTTATCAGGATGTACTATAAACCTTCTGTCTCTGGCAAGCCGGACCACTTTGGTCCACTCAGTCATAGCTAGGCCCTAGTTATACTATGTAGATGGTCCGATTATCCCGCCAGCTTTGCGATGAGATTGAGAAATTGATGCGTCAGTTTATTTGGGGCTCTGCTAATGGTACCAAGAAGATTCACCTCATCAACTGGGAGGATGTTTGTCAACCTAAAGCGATGGGAGGACTGGGCCTTAGACGAATCCGTGCCACCAACGATGCCTTGCTAGCTAAGTTAGGCTGGACACTGATTGCTAATCCTAATGCGCTATAGGTCAAGGTAGTATCAGCGAAGTACAAATTTGACATTACCAATCCCCCCACCTCCTTTGAGGGCACCGGGCATTCTATGATATGGCGGAGCATACAGGCAACTTGGCACCTTGTTATTCAAGGCATGAAATGGAGCGTCGGGGATGGCACACGGACTTGGTTCTGGATTAACCCTTGGCTTATAGGAACAGGACCCCTTCATTCCCAAGCCATATCTCCCTTTCCTGATTCCATTCTCAATTCTAGAGTCCGGGACTTCATAGAATTATATGGTACTTGGAAATGGGATGATTTCCAATGTCACCTTCCGCCGTCGATTTGCAAATTAATAGCAGGGACTTTTCCCCCGAAACCCAACTTAGGGCATGATAAACTGATCGGGGGACTTTCTGACATTGGTCAGTTCACCATAGCTTCCACTTATGCCATGATCATGGAAACTGAAGTTACCCTGGTACATAAGGCCTGGAAGGTCATCTGGTAGTGGAAAGGCCCTAAACGACTTTGCTCTTTCCTCTGGCTCTTGGCGAAGGAGAGGTTAATTACTAACCAGGAAAGAGTGTGACGACATGTCACTTTGGACGACGATTGTTCTCACTGCCATCAGGAGGAATCCTCGTTTCATGTAGTGCGCGACTGCGTAAAAGCCCGACAAGTGTGGCACAGCTTTCCCCCTCATATTGTTTCACATGACTTCTACACTATGCCAATGAGGGAGTGGCTCAGCCACAACCTCCACTCTCACCGCAATGTTTTAGGGCATGACTAGTCGAGCCTATTTGGCATTACCTGCTAGTTTCTATAGCAATGGAGGAATATATCTCTCTTCGATGATCAGTTCTCTTGGCCATCCTCACCAATTTTTCATATTGTGTCTTATACAGGTCTGCTCCACCATTCAGCAGTGTGGCACGGTAGAGCGACGTCCGCCGGTCCTCGCCCTTGACAGGAACAACTTATTAGATGGAGCAAACTTCCCACGTGTTGGCTCAAATTAAACACTGATGGTGCGTACAAACAGGCCTCGTCCGTAGCTATCGCAAGTGGTCTTCTCCGAGACAATAAAGGCAACTGGCAAGGAGGATTTACTCAAAATCTTGGCTGGTGCACTCCAGTCATCATGAAACTCTAGGGAGTCTATACTGGGTTGACCCTTATGTGGAATTTGGGGTACCGACGAATCGAGCCTGAAGTGAATTCCACAGCGATGATCGATATCCTCTCTTCCCCGCACCGAGTCAGATCTCTCAACTCTATAGTTCTAGACATTAATGAACTGTTCAATAGGAACTGGGCTGTTGTTCATCGACACATATATCGAGAGAGCAACAGATGCACCGACTGGCTTGCTAATTATGCAGGTCATTTTAATGTCGGAGTCACTTATTTTGACATTACACCTATCGGGTGCCACATGATCCTTTTAGAGGATTTATCGGGAATCTGTTTTCCTCGTCTAGTTGTGTAATTCTGGTTTAGTTTCCCTTTTAAAAAATGTATCATATGATAAACCCCAAAATTTTTAGCCAATTAAACCCCAGAATTGCATCCAGTCGAGTAAGAGACAATAAAAGCAAATCAATCACTACCCGAAAATACAAAAGAAGCAAATCAATCACTACCCGAAAATACAAAATAAGCAAATCAATGTAAAAAAGAGTATCACCCATGAGGAGAGGAACATCATGACAAATTCTTTCACAAGGGACAAGCTCCCTATTGGCCACCATCACCCGCATCTCTTCTTTAGTTCAATTTTTTGGCCAAAACTACATCCAAGAAACCGTGATTACTTCCAAAATCAATTAGTATGTATAATGAGTTCCCTTCTAAAGATCTATTAATATGCATTTTTGAAGATTGTGATCTAGTGATTGCATGAATTGAGATTTATGCTGCTTCGACATTATCCCTTTGTTCTTTGTTTTCATTATGAATGTGGTGGTCTTCCATAACTTCTAACCAGAATAGTTTCTTGCAACAGTGGCATGGTTCAGACCTTTCATCACAATTGAAACAAGGACTTTTCGCCTTTCTATCTTCAATTTCAGCTTGACTAAGTTGGTTCACAAAGGGAGAGGGCGACTGAACAAAACCTGTTAGTTTTACATTGAAAGACTCTCTTTTGTTCCAATTACCTCGCTTTTAATACAACCAAGTAAAGCTCATCATATTCGTTAAATCTGGTGGTTAGTGTAACTCCACTTTGACAGCAATATATTCCTGCAAACCACTTAGTAAAATCTGAACTTGTTGCTCCATCGTCACTGGCCTTAGTCGATAACTACTCAAAACTGGTATTGATAATCTTCTACTGAACCGATCTGCTTAAGCTTAACAAATTCTCCTAATTTATTACTTCGAATAGAAGGCCCAAAGTGCAGGTTACATTGTTGCTTAAAGGCATCCAACGTAGTGGCTAGTCTGCCCCTCTCCAACTTCAGGAACCATAATTGAGCATCGCCTTCAAGATGGAATGATGTTAAACCAACTTTATCTTCCTCGAGTGTTTTCTTATGCCTAAAGATGCTCACATCTGTTAATCTGACCCAAAGGGTCACTAGATCCATCATATTTTGGGGAATCCATTTTAGAATATTTTGGAACAAATGAGGATGCTTCTTGTGTTTCACCCCCCAAATGCTCGTCTCTCCCGTCTACCTCTAATGACACTTTCCTCTCTATCAGCCTTTCCCTCTAATTTCCAAATAAACAAATCTTTAGATAATTCGTACAAACGGTTAGCCAATTCTTGTCATTATACTGCTAGTGCTATATGGCCTTATTCCTTAGATCTGGTTATAGGCCTAGTATGACTGAAGTATGGCTATAGTTTACCATATTTCTGAGTTTTCCTTCCTTTATGACCTATTTTTACAATATGATGACTTGGGCTCGTTAGAGAGAACCCTACAATCTCCAAGAGTAAAGGTAATCAAGAGCTTTTCTGAAATAAACCTTAACTTCTTATTTTTGTCTCAAACTGCCTTTAAGATTTACAGATAGGACTGCCAAAAATTAACCCTTCTAAAAAGTAGCAGTTTCAGATTTTAACGCATAATAACTTACTCAAACATAATAACTATGCTGCTGCATATGGAAATAACTAATAGTAAATATATAAACCAAAGACATTCACAAACTATTTCTCACTCCTCCTCATTTTGTTACCTTTGTTGGTAAACTTTCGAAGGTACTACTTTAGCAGCCAACTCTGATTCTGGTTGTTTAATGACATCCAACCATGTTCATTTTAGAATTGTTGTGTTAAAAATCTGTTTGTTGTTATCATTTCTTTTTCTAAATTCTGGCTGTGTTTTTAAACAAAGGTTACTTATATGGGAAAGCAGTCTGAACTACTTGATTGAATTTATTGCCTCGGGAAGACCAAGTGGTACTTAGTTTCTTAATAATCCAAAACAATATCTTCATCATATAATGTTGTATATCTGTTCAGGTTATGTCATGATATTTGTTGATTGTAATTCCCATGCATGATACTGGCATATTACATAGGATGTAAATCATTGTCTAACATGTTTATCTAGTGGCACAGATTTGATGAGGTGGTGAGAGAAGAATTAGAAGAGAACATCAGGGAAGAAGGAGAGAAAGAGAGAGAAAAGGTGACGAGAGAATCAGGATTTCTATTGTATTAATCATTAAAAAAACAAAATAACCGTGAGTGGCAGTATATATGTGGCCAACTCACCTTTAGTTTGTTATAATAGAATAGCTAAAGACAAAATTTGTAATTACGGTATTGAAACAATTAAACATTTGTGCTCCTGATTCTCCCTTTTTTTTCGGCAAAGCCATACAACTCTTAATAGCTGAATCTCAACCATATACCCCACAGGGCCTGGTTTACGACACTCCACCACTCTTAAAAGAAGAGCCTTGTTCTCAAGGGTCAAACTTTGGAAACTGCTTCCTCATGTGCTTAGGATTCTCCCACGTAGCATCTTCTGGGTCTCTCCCCTTCCACTGCACCAACCATTTATGTCCATCAGAATTACCCCTAGTTACATATCGCTTTTATAGCACTTTTCTGGTTCAAAGATTATGAGATCTGTCACTGCTTGTACTGGAGTGTTTGAACTAGGGAACTCAGCAGCTTTACTTTTCTTCAACAGTGAAACATACACTACTGGATGTATCGTACTGCCCTCTTAGATTCAATTCATAAGCCACTTCCCCTATTTTCTTTTTGACTTTATAAGGGCCACAGAATTTGGCACTCAACTTTTTATTGCTCCTCTGTTGCACGGTATTTTGTCGATAATGTTTAAGTTTGAGATAAACCTTACCTCCCACTTGAAAGGCTCTTTCAGTTCTGTTCTTATCAACCTGCTCCTTCATTCTGGCTTTAGCTCGTTGTAGATTGAGCTTAAGGGTGACTAACATCTCTTGTCTGCTAGAACTGAGCTCCGCAACCTTATCCACAGGTGATTCAGTGGTCCAGAGGTCTGTTTGTGATAGTGGCTCATATCTATAGAGTGCTTCGAACGGTGTAAGTTTGGCTACAGTGTGGAAGGTGGAATTATACCACCATTCTGTCAGATGAAGCCAGTGAGACCATTGTTTAGGGTGTTCATGAGACATGCAACGCAAGTAGGTTTCCACACACTGATTCACACGCTCAGTTTGTCCTTCGATTTGAGGGTGATACGAAGTGCTCATCTTTAACTCTGTTCCAATGCCTTTGAAGAGTTCCTTCCAGAAGAGACTTGTGAAGATTGTGTCTCTATTTGAAATAATGGCTTCAAGTGCACCATGTAACCTGTAGATCTGTTCCAAAAAAGTCTGTTCTACCTCTTTTGTTGTGAAAGGATGAGTTAATGCTAAAAAGTGAGCATATTTGGTGAAGGTATCAACTGTGACCATTATCACATTCTTCCCTGCGGACATTGGTGATCCTTCAATAAAATCCATGCTAATCACTTTTCAAGCCCCGTCGGGTACCAGAAGAGGTTGTAGTAACCTGGGGTATGGTAGATTCTCATGCTTACATCGTTGGCAGATATCACATTACTGTATGAATTGTTTAAGATGACTCTTCATCTGAGGCCAAGCAAATACCTATTTTAGGCAGTGGCAAGAGGCCTGGAATCCAGAATGGCCTCCTTTGGGTGAGTTATGAATCTCTTGGAGGAGGAGGAGTCGAATGTCCCCATTGGTTCCGACATATAATCGCCCCTTATATCGCAATACTCCTCCCTGATAACTGAACTTCGTAGGGGTACTTGTGTGTGTGAGAGCTAGGATTATTTGTTGCTGTGCTACGCTTTCATCCTTGTATCTCTCCGCTAACTCTTGAACCCATGCTAGCTGAGCAGTGGATATTGCAGCCAAAGTAGCCTCTTCTGGTTCATGAAGTCTTAATAGTGCATCGGACGCCTTATTTTCCTGCCCTTTCCTGTACTGAATGGTGTAATTTAAGCCTAAAAGTTTGGTAAGACTCTTCTTCTGTAAGTGCGTATGTATCTTTTACTGTAACAAGTATTTGAGATTATAATGATCTGCCTTGATAATGAATGGCGCTCCTTCCAAATAATGCCGCCACTTTTCTACCGCAGCTGTGATTGCTAGCTGTTCTTTCTCGTACACCGATAAGCCTTAGTTCCTGGGGCATAAAGCCTTACTGAAATAAGCTATTGGGTTCTTTCCTTGCATCAAAACTTCCCCTATGCCATAATTGCTAGCATCTATTTCCAGGTTAAATGGCTCATTAAAGTTCGAAAGTGCGAGAACATGAGCGGTGATTATAGCCTTCTTCAAGATAAGAAATGATGTGTCGACCTTTGGTCCCCAGTGGAACTGATCTTTCTTGAGTAAATTGGTTAAGGGCCTGTTGATGGTACCGTAGTTTTGAACAAACTTTCGGTAATACCCGGTTAACCCCAGGAATCCTCGTAACTCTTTCACGTTTGTTGAAGTGGGCCAATCTGCCATGCCTTACACCTTAGCTAGGTCGGTTGTAATACCTTCTCCTGATATAACATGTCCCAGGTATTCCACTCTTGATACTCCAAAACTACATTTAGTTTTCTTTGCATAAAATTGGTGTTGTCTCAGTGTGTGCAGGACTGTCCTAAGGTGATGGACATGATTGGAAAGATCTGCACTATACACTAAGATATCGTCAAAAAACACTAGCACAAAGTCTCGTAGAAATTCTCAGATACCTCATTCATGATTGTTTGGAATGTGGCTGGCACATTGGTGAAGCCAAATGGCATTACTTTGAACTCATAGTGCCCCTAGTGAGTTTTAAAGGCTGTCTTTGGCACGTCTTGTGGTGCCATACGGATTTGATGGTATCCTGCACGTAAGTCAATTTTGGAAAAAAACGTGTGCTCCGTGTAATTCATCCATGAGATCCTCGACTATCGGAATGGGAAACTTATCTTTCACTGTGATGTCGTTGAGGCCTCGATAGTTAACACAGAACTGCCATGTGCCATCCTTCTTTTTAAGAAGAAGGGCTGGGGATGCATAAGGACTGTGACTTGGCTGAATAATAGAGGTTGCCAACATCTCTTTGACGAGTTTCTCGACCTCTTTCTTCTAAAAATAAGGGTACCTATAGGGCCTGAGGTTGATGGGTTTAGCATATGGTTTCAGAGGAATTTGATGATCTGATCCTGTTTTAGGTGGTAGTGAGTTAGGTTCGGCAAAGACATCCTCATATTCCTTCAACACTTCTTCAATTTTAGGCACCACAACCTCCTTTGTATCCTCGACCACCATCATAAACAAATGCCCAGTAACTCCTTTAATCCCTTTCTTGAATAGTTTCTGCACCCCTTTTCCTTTTAGCAACTGATATGCCTTATTCTCCTTCAAGGCTTTTAACACCACTGTCTTCCCATCGAGCTATATGGTTACTTCCCTCGCTTTGAGATCAAAGCAAATTGGATTGTGTGATTCCATCCAATCCATTCCTAAAACTACCTCACAACCTCCCAAACTAAGCACCTTCAAGTCATAACAAAAGCTTTGTCCATGCATCTCCCAGCGAAACTTCTCACACTTAGAGGTGGACATTATTTTGCCTCCATTTTCCACTGTAACTATAAGAGGTGGAGTTGGGGTTGTAAGTAGTTGGAGTTCAGATATCAGAGCAGCATCAATGAATGAGTTATTACTGCCTGTGTCAATTAATATGCTAATCAATTTTTTCCGGTCATTCTCGTGATTCAAAATGCATTTGATGGAGTTTTACCATTTAGAGCATGTAAAGAAACTCCGCCATCAGTGTTGTCTGGGCTTGGATCATTCTCCACTCCTTCTTCTGGTTGGTTATCTTCTTCATTAGTATCTCAGTCATCTAATAGCATGTGCAAAAGTTGTTTGATATTGCATTGGTGACCAGGGAAGTATTGTTCCCCACACTTCCAATATTTACCACGTTCTCGTTTATAATCAGGTTTGGTGTTATGTGTGGTGGTTCTTTGATTGTTTAAGTAACTTGGTTTATTGTTGATGGTTACAGGCTTGGTGTATAGGGTAAGGGGGTTTGACATAGGTTGAAAGGGTGATAGTGTTTTGGCTCGTCCCGGATCATAGATAACTTCATTGAGCCGAGCTTGCTCATATGCTTCTTTTAAGGTATGTGGTTTGAATCTCTTAACTGCCCAAATGAGCTCTTCTTTAAGATTTCCGATAAATACCTTTACAAGATAGTCTTTTCTTAATCCTGGATTCTCCTTCTTAACCAAGGCCTTGAGTTCCTCGAATTTTTCTTTATAGCTTTCCACAGTTCCGGTCTGTTTAAGCTTGTGGAATTCTTCAACCACATTCGCCTCAACTGGATCGCGAAACCTTTCACACAAATCTGCCACAAAGTCATCCCAAATCAGTACATCTCTTCCATCTTTCCATTCTTGGTACCAAACGTTGTTTTCTCCTAAGAACATTGTAGCTGATTCAACCTGGTGCTCTAGAGGAACGTTATAAACTTGAAAGATTTTGACACACTTACGAATCCAGACTCAGGGTTAAGTCCCTTCAAAATAGGTAAACTCCATTTTTGGCCATAGTTGATTGGTAGCTTGCAGTAATTGTAGGGTGTTGGTGTGTGGTATGGTGATCTGGTTTGTGTGATTGGAAGGGGGTGGTTGTGGAATTTGAGGTTGGTTTGGCGTAGAGAGAACACCAATATATGTTTTGGGTGGTGGTGGATTGGATGAACTCACCATAGCATTTTATTCAACTTTTACTAGTTGGTTATTGTCACTTCCATAGCATTTTATGTGCAGACTTTATTACTTGTTGATTTTATATCCATTTAAGTTTGGTCAGCCATACTTAGATGTATGCAAGTGGCTTGGCAACATATGGTCTTTGATTAGACTATAGTTACAATTCTTTTGTTGTTTGCAATTACTTCTTCATATTTACCAAAAAGTTACATTATTGTTCAACACTTAAAAGCGTCATAAAAACGGCTGTAGCTAATAAATACCGACAGAAAATGATTTACTATTGGTAAATTTACCAACAAAATATTTTTTTCCGTCCGTATCTTTACGAATGGAAAATTATTTTCCATAGATATATTTACCAATGGTTGGAATAATTTCGTCAGTAAATTGTTACAAAATTACCAATCGTTATTCCGTCTTTAAATACCGATGATAAGCCATTGGTTATTCCGTCTGTGATTACCAATGGTATGTGTTCTGCCTGTGATTACCGACAACAAGTGGTTGGATACTCTGTCTGTGATTACAGACAGTTTCTGTCTTTCCGTCTGTAATTTTGTGCAAATTGCGCGGGAAATTATTCCAAATGTACCGACGGAAGTTGTTGTCCTGTCTGTGATTACCGACGGTAATGTTTGTTCTGTCGGTAAATATTTAATTTTAGCGACGAATTTTCATATGTCTGTCGGTAAATGAATTAGAAATTTTTTTAAAAAGTGTACTGTCAATGCCGTCAATAAATTTTATTTTCATAATTTAAACATCTATTAATATAATAGTATAAATTTAATTTTTTAAACATAAATTTGATTGATGATATAAAGTTGAAAATATCTTAATTAATAATAAAAACATTAAATTGTGCATAATAAGTTTTCTTATCTCTAATAAAATGATCAAAAGTACTCAATTAATTTGGAGACAACGGATGCTCTGATTGATGCGATGAGGTGCTACCTCTCTCCTTCAACTCATCCATCTCATTATGGAGCTGAGCTATGTATTCCATTGATTGTTACAACTGAGTTGCCAGCATCTGTGCTGTGCTCTCAAGCTGAACGACTCTCTCATTGGATGCTGACCGCCTACTAGATACAGCTGTACTGGACGTGGAGGATTGCGAATAACATGTATTCACAAGTGAACCTAAACTGAATATCCTTCCCCGACGGTCCCTATCACCCAATGCATGAAGATAGGTTTGAGTCTCATCAACATCTTCAGACTGCTGAGACTATCGTTGAATACTTTATTGAATTTGGTCCTATTAGAAGGCAATATTTATATTAGTAAGTGATAATTATTAAGCATTAATATTAAGCCATAAATTTCACATACATTGAGTTCTCTACAACGATTGTTGACGAATGTCACAACGTCATGCTTCTTAGTGTGAGTGTGCAAAAAGAGCTGACCGGGTGTAAGCCTCATGCCCATAGTCTTTTCCTGTATAAGAATAAAACATTATAAGTGAATTAGAATTTATAAAAATTTCGGTAAAGTTTCCTCTATTTTTATGAAATCGAGCCCCTATTGAACAAAGAACAAAACTAAAAAATACAGTCATATATGGCACCAGACATTTATAACATTATCATTCTCAACAAGAAACACATATTTATATTCCAAAATTCACACATAAAATTCAGCAGAAATACAAAA
Source organism: Erythroxylum longipes (assembly GCA_027563885.1). NCBI lineage: Eukaryota > Viridiplantae > Streptophyta > Magnoliopsida > Malpighiales > Erythroxylaceae > Erythroxylum > Erythroxylum longipes. The sequence goes on from JAOQMS010006054.1 coordinate 15,845, forward strand.
AAGTAAAGAAATGACAATATAAATTTAAAGTGTAGATACTTACAAGTCTCTCTGCATGCTCTTAGTGGGTAATAGATCCTCCCGTATGTACGGGAAGACTCTCTCCTCCCGATCCTCCACGTCTGTTAGTTGAATTATGCTCTGAAAGGGACATTGTCTCAAGTGATGTCCAATACTGCTGTCAACGACTCCATATTTCTTCATAAATGTAAAGCGGTCGTACACCTGCGCTGTGTATCGCAGCAACAAAGTCGCGATAATGTGTACGCGCTCATCTTTCCCATACTCTATAAACGATCGCGTCTAATTGAGAATCCCAAAAAATTCTTTCTGAAACAAAAGGAAAAACATTCAATTAATACTTATGATGTAATGATATTTATCTAATAAATGTACAAAACTGTTAATTAAAAAAGAAAATAATAATTTTTATTGTATTTCAAACTCATGATAGTAAAATTCCCTTGTCGCCTAAGAGATATTTTTCTAGGCAAAGCCCTCAATATCTGTCTTCTCCTTAAATTTTGATGTCATGTTTCTTGAACATGGTCCAGATGGAATAAACCTAATGTAAGTTGAAAATTTGCTTATAACTTAATTATAAACATATAGTGTTCAATGTATTTTCAGTTACATATTATTGATAATTGCAATGTAAGTTCTTCCATCAGGTCCCTCTGCTCCAGGCCGATGGTCGCTTTTTTCATCATCATTATTTACCCCTGATACCTCTATCGGTATAAGGGTAGTAAATGATGTAAGGGTCGTGGATGGTGCAGCAGCATCTACGGAAGGTACCTCATTTACAAGTATAGTAGCTGGAGGAGGAGGAGGAGATTCAGTTCCAGCTGCTATAGCATAAGATGCTTCACCTGTATAGTAAGTACCTTATAATCATAGTCTGAATCTTGGTTGCGAAATATCTTATATTCTATTTGGTGTCATATTCCAACCTAAAATTAATATTTAGCTTCAGTTCTTCGAAGTTATGACAAGTGATCCCAGTGCATCACACGTAGATAATATACTACAAATATCATACAAAGTCGTGACCTTCTTATATATGTCAGATTCAATGATGAAAAAAATGAGAACGAAATTAAAAGAGTTAAAATAAATGTCATGTTTAGTCAAGATGGAAATAGATTTAAAATAAAAAAAGAGGGTAAGTAATAAAATTTAGGAGGCTGTAGAAGTGCAATATTCCACAAGAAAATCATAGTTGTTGTATCAAGTAAAGGAAATAATTGATTACTTGAATATAATATTCAATTACAAACACAAATTAATCGCTATCATCACT
>JAOQMS010006065.1:0-17146 GCA_027563885.1 Erythroxylum longipes
AATCTTGTGATTTACAGTTACAGCTTTAATTATTTAAATTGATATGATGCCATGTGGAGTTCTGTAGTGATCGCACGAAGCGCTCCCTTATCTTAGGATTCGTATCGGAATGACCCACGGGCGTCCCGGTGCGTACCCTAGGGTAATGGGGTGTTACATATTACATATTTATTTGACATAGGGTGGGTTTATACAGTACCATTTATACTATATATTGATTTGAAATAAGGATAGCTTTTCAATATCATTTATTTTCTTAAATATCACCAAATATTTTTTATTATAAAAAAAGAAGATCATTAGACTAATTGATATTCTAAGTTATGATTTTGAAGACAAGAAAATATCTTACTATTAATATTTTCATTTTTAATAATATTAGTAAGTTAATTTGTCAAATATTAAAGCAAATGGTAAAATGTCAAGTTCAACGAAAATATAAAAGGAGTAAGGGGTCAATTGAATCAACTAAGCAGTCAAAAGATGGAGAAAATAAGCATAGTAGACCACAAATACAATTCAATTAAGTTTTAAGGAAATTCAAGTCAAGAACTAAGAACAAGGAGGAATCAAGTATCTAAAGATGTTACAAATCATTGTAATCTTTCTTGCAACCTTATTTTGTCCATTTTAATAAATTACGAGTACAATATGATTATTCACATATCAGACATAATGTATATATCGTTTTATAATCAATAGAAATTTATTTTAAAAATTAAATGAAAATTCTTGATCTTTAAACAAAATTTAGAGAATTTTCAAGTATGTTAAATCAAGATTTTATCAAATGAGAGTGTTTTGATATTTGAAAGAACTTGAGAAGTTTTAAAATTCTGTGTTTTAGGAAGTTTGAACCATAAATATAGTGTAATGGGTCTCCAATATTAAGGTTTTAAAGTGTTTTAGACATATTGAGCATACGCTAGTCAATCAATTGATCAACCAATATCCTTGGTAAAAATTTAAATTTGGTACAAAGAGTTTATAAGACCATACTGATCAACTAATGTGGCATATTGGCCAACTAGTTCTCCTAGAACTAGTTTTTACAATAGCTAATTTTTATCTTTAATGACTACTTTACATCTTTTTGTATAAATATACCACGTATGATGGTAATAACCTTTGATATACTAGAGAACTATTAAAAGCCTTGAGAGGCTAGATAGAGCATTTAAGAAAATTTGTGCATTGTATAATAAAGTATTTTTTGGAACGGAGGAATCCGCAGCCACTATCCTTTGGATGCGCACTAGGTAAACCTCTGAATTGACGCAATAGCCTACAAATCACACCAATCGGGTACTGATAGGTGTGCATTAGGATATTTTTTATAGGTAATTGGCATGTGTTTTCTAGCATAATTGTTTTTTATTGTTCTAGTTTAGGATTCATTTTGTATGTTTTCATTAAGTTTGATCTCCATTGTTGTTCTTGTATGCTTGATGCTAATTGAGGTAAGAATTGATTATTTTTGTGTAGGAAGGAAGAGGGTGCAACTTGGAGGTTGAACAAAAGATCAAAGAAGAGAGGACAAGGAGAGTGCATCTGGTACAAATTCCCACGTTCATGGGAATCATGCATATTCCCAAAGACGTGGGAAATCACAGCAGAAATGAGAAGTGCATCTGTGTACAATTCCCATGCTCGTGGGAATCATGCAAATTCCCATGGGCATGGGAATTGTAATCCGAGGCAATCTGCAAGGCTTCATTAAACCTAGGATTTTGGGACAATAAAAACATCATCAAGCCTCCATCTTCAGGGGAGACGACACCCACTTATAGAAACACCATCCTCGAGTGGAGAACACATGTTCGGAGCATTGAGGAAGGATTGAAGACAAGGATCATCATCAAGATTGAGCAAAATAGCACATCAACACCAAAATTCCAGATTTTGGCAAAGAAGATAAGGAGTCTTTTTATTCAATTTTCTCTCATTTTAATCTTCTCTATTCTTTGCAAAAATGGTTTATTTGATTGTTGATGATGCTATGGAGACCATGTTAGGCTGATTTTATTTCACGTATTGCGTTTGAATTATTTTGTCAAGATTCCTATTTTATTGAATTGAATGAAGTGTTTTTGATGATTTTTTTTTAAAATTATTGTCTTGCAACAAATCGAGAGAGTGAGTAAGATGAGATTCGTGTAGGATTGTACAATAAGAGTTGGCGACCTTTAAACTAGCAATTATTATGTCAATTGAATAATTAGAAAAGAGATCATGATTAGTCAATTGGTCAACTATAGGATAGCTTAATAGCTAGTTGAATCAGTAGAGTCATTGGGTAGGTTGAGAGATCGTTTAATTGATTCTCGTTAATTTGATTAGGCCAAAATAGTTACACCTTGAGAGAGGGTAATTAGTACATTCGAAAATTTAGGGTGAGACACAATTCGATCAATAAAATAGGAGGGAGACAAAATAAGGAAAAAGTAATCTCTAGCATTTAGATTCTTGAATTCAGATTTTCTACAATTGTGGTATTGTCCATTGTTTACATTAGTCTCTTTTAATTTTTATTTAATTTTCCAAATTATTTGTATCTCAATATAGTTATGTCTAAATTAATCAGTGTCTAGGCATCAATCCCTATGGGATTGATATCTTCTCTTTTTACTACAGGTCACGACTCGTGCACTTGGGATTTTTGAGCATAAAACATGTAGATAAGTTTTACCATCAATAAGTTTTTGGCTCCGTTATCGAGGATTGATTATTGAGCATCGTGTTTGATTTAGATTACTTTGATTTAAGTGTTTTTAATACTTTTCCTTATGTATTTGCAGGTGTATGAACACGAGTACACGAAGGATGAAAGAAGCTATAGAGGATGAATTTCCCGACATTAAGAAGCACGAAAGAGAAATAAGAAGGGCAAAGTGTCTAAATTTCTCAAATCAAGATATTGATGAAGAAGGAGAGCAAGGAGGACCAGAAAGGACACTTATAGATTTCATGAGGCCAAGGTTTAGTCCTCAAAGAGTGGCGAGGCTGGTAGTTTAAGCGAATAATTTTGAGATAAAGTCGGTGCTACTCAACATTCTTCAAAACAGTGTGCAGTTCTATGGGCTATCCAACAAGGATCCGAATGCTCACATCGTAAATTTCTTAGAGATTTGTGACACATTCAGATTCAACGGAATGTTTGATGATACGGTGAAGCTGCGACTATTTTCATTCACGTTGAGGGATTGGGCTAAAGCATGGTACAATTATTTGAATCCAAGACAAATCATGACTTGGGAGCAGCTCGCCCAAGCATTCCTCACCAAATATTTTCCGTTGATAAAGATAACGAGGATTATCTAGGAGATAACCAATTTCAAATAGAGCGACAGAGAATCTCTCTATAACGCTTGGGAGCGATTTAAGGAACTTCATAGGAGCTGTCCACATCACAACCTCTAGAGGAAATTTCTACTCTAAACGTTCTATAATGGAGTAAACCTGAGTATAATTGATGCAGCAACCGAAGGCTCATTGATGAGGAATACGGTGGAAGCAAATCATGATTTATTGGAGGAGTTGGCCAGCAACAGCTGCATGTAGTTGAACAAGAGGAGTAGACAAGGACAGAAGGAACAAAAAGGTATGATACCTATTAACTCAGTTACTGCCTTGCAGGCTCAAATCACAACACTGATGAAGCATCTAAACAACATGCAAGGAGAGTCCACCTCAGTAATGAAGGGAATACAATCACAATATGAGCTGTGTGGGCAGAACAACCACAGCTCAGTAGAATGGTTTTCATTGGGAGCTAGCGGGACCGAACAGGTAAGCTATTTAGGCCAGTCGTAGCGAGGTAATAACTCATATTTGAATACATATAATTTGGGTTGAAAAAATCACTTGAACTTTTCTTGGAGTAACAATAATGCAAGTGGTCAACAAAGACCACAAGGACCGCCATGATTCCAGCAAGATCGAATCAGAGCATTAGAAAGCATAATGGATAAGATGATGGAGGTTTTGGGGTCCAAATTGGTAGCACAAGAAGAGAATCATAAAAGGATGCATACAAGCTAGGAGGAAAATCGGAAGAAGATGGAGGCAAAATTCGATCAGATTTTGAAGAATCATGCATCATCCATCCATAATTTGGAAGTTCAAGTAGGCCAACTAGCTAACGCTTTATCTTCATGAAATGCAGGTAGTCTACCAATCAACACTGAGGTGAATCCTAAGGAAAGAATCATGGTCGTTACTCGAATAGAGAAAAAAGAAAGAAAACATAGGGAGAAAGATGGAAACAAGTAAGAAGAACAAATAGTGCTGGAAGTTTTTCTGAGTGGACCCATAAGCGAGCTGATTAAGGAACTTCAGCTTGGACTTCCACATCAAATTTTTACTTAGTGGAAGCCGTCTTCGAGTGAAGTAGCTCGGAATTCTAAGGAAGGGGAGTTAAGCGAGATGGTAGACATAACAGATCAACTTCAGACAAAGCTCATGTTAAAGGTGTCATTGAACAAAGAGGTTATTAATCACATGTCAGGAGAAAGTCCGCATGTAGTACAGAAGAAAGAAGACCCAGGAGACTTTTTCATTCCGTGTAGTATAAGTGGAGTTAAGATAGATCGAGCATTTGTGAATTTGGGAGCAAGTATCAACATGATGCCGTACTCGTTTAGTCAGAAGTTAGGTCTAGAAGAGCCAGAGTTGATTAATACATTAGTGAAAATGTCTGACAGGACGGTGCACTTACCAAAGGGGATCATCAAGAATGTGCAGCTACACATTGATAAAATTTTCGTTCCTGCAGATTTTTATATATTAGATATCAGTGAAGACAAGGAAACCCTTATACTTCTTGGGCGACCATTTCTGGCTACTGCTCGTGCGATTATTGATTTGACAAAGGCAAGTTAATAATAAGAGTAAGGAAGGAGTGAACTCCAAGGGGGATGACAAAATATTGAGGACCCCATAAATGAGTTTAGGAAGAAACGGACACATAGGAGAAGGCGAAAAAAGGAAAACAATAATGAAGGTGGAGCCTAAAATAAGGTAGCCCATATACAAATCCTAAGATTAGTTTATGCACAACCTTCATTCCGATCATTTGAACCACTATGAGCAAGAAGGATAGTCGAGCTACCGATGGTAACAGAAGCACTGTATGAGAGGCAACCCATGGGAGTCAACTAGTCTGTTTGTTTTTCTTCAATTAATAGTTCATTTGAATTCTTTTGTTATGATCATGTTTGAATTGGATTTGATTGATGTTTGTGTGATTTTGTTTGGATTTCAATTTGTTTTCTTTTCAAATTTCTTGTTGATGATATTATCTTGATGTGTTTGTAAGTTTTCAGATCATGGAGAATGCATATAAGCTTAGAAGAAGGTTTGAAATTTGCGAGGATCACCAATTCCCACGTTCGTGGGAATTGTGGTGATTCCCATAGACGTGGAAAACCTCTCCAAAAAGTTTCTAGAAGGAATCCCACGCTCGTAGCAATTCTGAAGATTCCCGCGGAGGTGGGAATCCTCTCCAAGGAGGAGATAAAACTGTGTTCTAGAGAGAGAGAGGGAGTGAAATTTTGAAAAGTGAATGAGAGAAGAACAGGGGGAAATTTTTAAGCTTTCGTATGGGACCCACAATTCCCACAAGCTTAAGGTAATAAATTCTTTGATTTAATGGAAAACTACAATAATAATCTAGTAAAGTCAGTGTTAAGCCAGATCCCAAATTAGGAGAACATGGATAGGGCTCGACATGAACTTATTTTATCTTCTACAGCTAAAATAACATAATTTTTCATAGTACAGAATAGGATTCCTTGTACAACAAAAATCATTATGTTGAATAGCAATTTATGAAACCAGTGTTAAGTCAGATCCCAAATTAGAAGAACTTAGATGGGGCTCGATATGAACTTATTTTATCTTCTACAATTAAAATAATAGAATTTTTCATAGTATAGAATAGGATTCCTGGTCCAACAAAAATCGCTATGTTGAATAGCAATTTATGAACTCTCACTAAAGAAAAAATGATAAAAAAGAGGCAAAGAAAGACCTTATAATACTCTTAACCATGCATAAAACAACTTTATGCATAACACACAAGAACTTATTTTCTGAACCTTTTTTTTTACCACATCCCCATCTTTGTGACAATCAGGTATTATTTAAGTATTCAAGATCATAGACTTCCTTGAAACAAAGCATAAACTTACATCACATAAAACCTAAAACTACTAAAGTATTGTGATAGAAAATGGTTCTCTTAAATCTATTATACTTATACATATATAAAGACAAGAAGCTCCAAAGTGAAGCATATAAGTGAAGTGAGTTTGATAAGGAGGAATACTAACTTGTGGAATTAGTTATTGGATTACAGATTCGAGACAACAACCCTTAATTGCACAAAATCATCACCTCTAGTTCCAATTATTGTCAACCTTCTAATTGTTAGGTATGAGTTCACTTGGAAAGTCACATCATTCAAAACCATACTCATTGGATATATGAACCCTTGATAATAAATATAATTCTTCACTAATTATGATGGAATCAGAATGAAATTTGCCCAAAGATGTTTATGTGGAATATCATTGTAAGATACTGAACTTTATGCTTAACATAGGCAATATATCTGCACTCAAATTCAAGCCATACAAAGGTAAATGAGATGAAAAATTTACAGAAAACAAGAATCAATGAAGTGAACAATAGTTACCTTTTGATTTAAAGTGAGCCACTCATTAGTAGAATCATCTGTGACTGTACCTTCAATAACTACATTCATGGTTTGTCCAATCCTTCCTTCTACTTTTGACACCAATCCTTCCTTCTGCCTTTGACACCTCTAGACATGAAACATAAGAAAGTGTCAAACCATAATTATCTAATTTATATGATATAAAAGGAAGACCAATTATACAATATCGTTATATCTAATTTGTCCATAACTAATGCTTGATGAATCCAAATGTAGTTCCAAAACTATCAATCTCTGTATTCAACAAGCTTGCATATGAACAGTCACAAAAAATTTTGATATGTGTTTTTGTTATTGGAGCAGAAGGTTTACCCTTAATTACAGATTAGATTACAACATCTAAACTAAAAATTCACGTTTAATAGATTTAAAATTTTGAGACATAAGTGAGATAGCCCAAGAACTTTAGCCAAAACTTTAACAATGATCCTTTACAAATAGCTACGTGAATTATGAAAAGGATCTTGAAAGAAACTTTTTCATTTCCATTAACAAGTGTTGTCGTTTCAAAGTTGGACACCTATGTAGGCATAAAATCAGTTCCTATAAGATAGAAACTACTAGGATAATGTTTGCACAAACCCAGAAAAGGTGAAATGACAAAAAAGTAATCACTTAAACCACAACACATTACCAGGCCTCAACTGCTGAAACTTTGATAAACACCCTGCATATAGGAAACTTTCGTCCAATGATCATAGAACGAAAACATTGCTCTTTGATCTATTGTACATTATGTGAAAAATGAGTTCTCATTCATCCAATAATCACGAGTATTAGTACATAAGAAGTATAACTGTGAACAAAAAACATGTAAAGAACACTCATAATCCACCAAAAACTTATCGAAGTTTAATAGTGGTGATAATATCAAAAACATTTGGCGCTCTTTTCAAAATTAAATCTCTCACATATCCACCCACTAAGTAAGTAGATCTTCTTTCTTGGACAATTCCTTAATTGAGTAGATTTTCTTGCACAATGAAAAGACAAACCAAATTGCAGTTGTAAATAGATCTTCTTTCTTGTTTAACTCAGTTCCCAAAAAATGAGAACCTCAATTTCTTGTTCCATATGACCTAAACAAAATAGAAAAGAGTAAGGTCATCTAGGCACTAAAATCATAATACCTGAACAATTTGTGAAAAAATAAAAAGGGGTATAAAAAATGGATTTTAAAGCAATAGTCACCATCTTTTTTTCCATCCAAACAACTAACTGGTTATCACTACCTAGTGAAGGAATGGAAAAAGAACCCACCAAATTAAAAGAGAGAAGAAATGAAAGGACCGAGTGAAAATGAATCATTTTCGTTAAATTACCTAAACTATACGGTAAATGGGTACCTGAAAATGCAACGAAGATGATGTATTGGTGAGAGGTTGGAACACGAGGATGAGGCTGGAACATGATGATTGGAACTTAACGAGGAGACTATAAATGCAAGGAGGAGCTGGAAACAGAAGGAGGACACTAGAGGAAGCTCGAAATGTGAGAGAGGATGGCGAAGGATGTTGGAAAAGCAAGAGAGCAAGACGGTGGAGGAGAGGCTGGAAGCGTGAGATAGCAAGATGGTGGAGGAGGAGGCTGGAAAGGAGAAAGAGGAGGATGGTGGGGGAGACTTCAAAGGTGTGAGAGAGGAGGACGCTAAGAGACGGATATTAGGTTTCATAAATGATAAATTGTCATTTTCATTCATTAACGCTGGAATTCGCTACGCTTTCAATAAATCATCGCTAACCTTTATTTTCCTTAATTAATCGTTAAATATTTGGTCACGTTTCTTCAAATTTGTTGCCAAATTCATTTCTTTGCTTAACTTTTAGCTATAATTTTTAAAATCACTGCCAAAAAATTTAAATTTTAACTAAATTTGTTTCTTTGCTTTGTCAAAAGATTAACTTTTAGTGGCTATTTTTTTTAAATTGTAGCTAAATGTCGATATTTGGTGACAATTTTTAAACCTTTTAAATCATTGCCAAATATCGATATTTAGCTACGATTTCAAAATAGTAGCAAAAAAAACTGTAGCCTTTTCCCTTTTGTTGTAGTGAATCTGTACTCTTTATTTGTTATTAATTTTCACGTGCAAATTAATATTTAAAATTAAAAAATCAAAATCCTTAAAACACGTAACAGATGTAGCCATTTAGTATCCAGCTCCATTGCACGTCACAATACTTGGCTCCTTCACACATTGCAGTAGCTGCTAGGTGTTCTTGGAGTACCCAAATTGGTGGTTATGCTTATAGTGAAGGCTTTTTATTATTTAAGAGAGTTGAAAAGAGAGGGGATGAGGGCAAATGATTCTTAGCGATTGCACAAGCAAAGGTGTTTGATTTTGCTAATATAAGCCCAGGTTCATTAAGAAAGCTGGGTTTGGTTGGATTGTATCAGTGAATAATGTGTTATTGGAAACTTATGCTAAATGTCGGAATTTTAGAATGGTCTCAACTGGTATTTGAACGATTGCCTGAGAAAAATAGCATTATTATTTAGACTTTAATGATGGCAGAGCTTGCAATGCATGGTCATGGAGAAGAGGCGATCAATCTTTTCCAAGATGGAAGACTTTAGAATTAAGCCTGATGGGATCATAGTTATTTCGCTTTTGTATGCTTATAGACACGCTGGGTTGGTTGAACAGGGTTGTGAATTTTTCAATAAAATGAAGTACGTACATAGACCTATCTATTAAACATTATAGTTGTATGGTTGATCTATATGGTCGAGCGGTTGAACTCCAAAAGGCTTATGCATTTATACGTTAGACGCCATTGCAGCCAAATATTGTTATCTAGAAGACGCTTCTTAGGGCTTACAACATTCATAGTGATGTCAAATTAGCAGAGAAGGTGAAGGAAAGCCTTTCAGAGTTAGAGCTCAATGACTCAGGTGACCATATTCTATTGTCAAATGTTTATGTTATTGCATAAAATGGAAGGATATAGCTTCAGTGAGGAGAGTAATGACTTCCTAGGGAATAAAAAAAATACTAGATGGAGCTTAATTAAGGTTGATAAGATCATATATACATTTGTTGCTGGTGTAAAACATGACAAGATTATATAAGAGGCTTATGAGAAGCTAAAGGCGATAATACTACAGCTTAGGAAAGGAGGTTATGTTCTAAAGCATGGGAGTGTTTTAAATGACTTAGGGAAAGAAGAAAAGGAAAATTCAATCACCAAATGCATAGTGAAAAGCTAGCTGTAGCTTTTGGGATAGCTAGGTTATGCAAAAGAAAGACTATAAGAATAGTAAAGAATTTGAGGATTTGCATGGATTGCTATATGGTGATTAACTTATCTCTTAGTTCAATTATAACTTGATGATTGTCTTTAGAGATAATAGCCGCTTTCAAATTTTAAGACTGACTCTTGCTCGTACAGAGATTATTGGTAAAGGATGAAGAAACTGAATTAGAAAAGTATATGCATCATGCATCAAGGACACACGAATATTATAGCCAGGAAGCAAAAAAATCTCAAGAGGATGGTACAATTGGGAAATTGCAGTTGAGGAAAACAACATCCAAGTAGAAAAAAGTCTAGATCAATGATTCAAATGTTGAACAGTGGTATCTATGTTAGAGGAAATAGTTGAACCTCTAACTTAGAAAAGAGAAAGCAGGAAAATGATTTAAGGGCACAGTGGAGCTCTTCGGTGCAACATACGACAGAGCTACTAGGTACTATAACATGCGAGGAAGCTAGTTACTGCAACGTGAGTTGGGTACTAAATAAGTATAACTATTAGGTATTTTAGGGATTCAAATTTTTTATTTTTATTTTTTAAATTTTTAGATATTAATTTTACATGTGATAATTAATGATAAATTGTCACCAATTTGAAAATTTATAAACGAAGGGTCTAAATAGGATGATCTAAATCAAAGCTTAAAGTTGGTTTAATACTTTTATTGTAAAGAAAAAATATACTTTAAAAAAAATCTTTCTATCATGAAAGAAGAGAAATGAGAAAAAGGAAATAGATAGAAAAGCAAGTGCTATTGTACTACAAGAGAGTTCCAATAAAAAGGTTGAAAGAGGCAGTGACATAATTATTGTTAGTAATTTTGATTCTACAAATAGGTGGATGATAGGCAATGATAAATCTTATTATATAACTTTTAATAATGATCTATTATGTTCTTTTCAAAAATGGATAGTACCATCATATTAGGTAACGATGGAGAATTTGCTCTCAAAGAAAGTAGTTCAACAAAGATCCAAATCCATTATGAAATAGTTAGAACATGGATACTCAGTGCGTTCCCGAGCTTTGAAAGAATATGATTTTTATAGGTACTTTTGACAGTCAAGAGTATAATTTTTCTAGTAGTGATGAATAACTCAAAGTGTTAAAAGGCACTATAATTAAAAAAGATTACAGTATGGAATTTATGTTTTAATAAAAAATAATAATAGGATCGATAGTTATCTCTCAATTTGTAAGGTAGAATGATGATAGTACAGAGTTATAATTACAAGTCTTGTGTTCTTGGTAGGCAGCATAAGGTCAAATTTGGTTCTGTTAAGCATACTTCCACTACATTATTAATTCTACTCATTCAAATTTATTGGGTCATGCTTTCATTCAATCCATGGAGGATGCCATTACTTTTTCATGCTCGTTGAAAATTATTTTAGAAATTTTTTGATATATTTTTGAAATTGTAGGATGAAGTGTTTGAAAAGTTTAATGAGTGAAAGACTATGGTTAGAAAACATATTGGAAAATAGATCAAGACACTCATAACAAATGATGGGTTAGAATTTTGTAATAAACCATTTGATAATGTAGATAGGAAGAAAGGTATAGTAAGGTACCATAGTCTAAATCATACACCATATAAAAAAACGAGTTATATAATAGATAAACCAAATATCCATAGAATATGGTTGATCCATGTGATTAAATATTAGACTTTTAAGGCAATTTAGGCTAAGTTAACACTGACACTTATCTGGTGAATAAATCTACGTAGATTATAATAAATTTTAAGACTCCTCAAGAGGTACAAAATGATACTCCATATAATTATTCCGATATATGTATGTTTAGTTTCTTTGTAATGCTCGTGTTAATGGTGGCAAATTTGAGCCTAAGACAATGAAATGCAAATTTCTAATATATGTTGCTAAAGTTAAGTGGTAAATTATTGTATACTGAATTGCAGATTTCAAATATATTTTGCTAAAGTTAAGTGGTAAATTATGGTCTACTAAAAATGATAGAACTCCAAATTTTATTATTAATAGAGATGTCACTTTTGTTGAATCTGTTATGCTTGGTCAAAGAGAGGAACTTGATGATCTTATAAATGAAAAAGATCAAGATGATGACAAGGTAGAGTATCAAATTAAGACTCCAAGCATGATATTTGAAAATTAATATATAGATGTGTAAAGGGAATAATGACAAACTACAGTAGCAAGAAGAACAAAAAAAGAAATTAAAAAACTTGCCAATTGTTTTGCTTTACTGTGAGGTATTCTCACCAATTGTGAAGCATAAGACCATATGAGTTCTTTTAACCATGGTAAGCGCATTTAATCTAGTTAGAGTAAATTGATGTGAAAACTACATTTTTGCATGAGAATTTAGTATAATAGATTTATATATCAAGTTAAAGGGTTTTCTTGGTTCTGAGAAGAAGGGACATATATGTTTGCTAAAAAAAATTCTTAATTGGTTGAAACAGTTACTAAGAAAGTGATACAAGAGGTTTAATGCATTTATACTTTTTCATGATTTTGATCATATTTAATTTGAAATTGTATTTGATCTAGAATCATGTCAGATGGTTTAATTTGATGACATGTTAATTGTAGTTGATAATAAGGTTGAAATTAATAATTTAAAAAGAGTTTGTTGAGCAGAGAGTTTGAGATGAAGGAATTGGGTATAAAGATTTTAAGCGGTTGAAAAGCAAGCTTATTATACTTTTTGCAATAAAAGTACATTTATAAGGTGCTTTTAGTATTTTCTAATGGATCAGTCAAAAACTATTTGCAGTACCTTAATAGTTTATTTTAAAGATGTCAATTCACTACCCAATTTAGATACATAGAAAGATTACATGAATCAAGTATTAGTTTATGCCCTTACAGCCAATCAGTTGTTTGCAATTTGATATATAAAATTATTATTTAATTAAATCGAAGGAATTCTTTATGTTTGTGTATTAGGTTAATTACATTTGATGTTTTAATGCTAAAGGTCAAATCCCTATAATAATTACTATGTAATTGAAATTATGATGAGATCATAATTATGAGATTCAATTTATAATTACATATTGTTTCTAAATATTCCTAGTTATAGTTTCATCAAGGCGGGATATTATTGAAATGGTAAAACTAGAACACATTATGTTTCTTTCTTATGAAGAAAGTAATTGATCTCATAAATTAATGTACAAAGATTTTAACCTACTATGTGGGTGCTTATTAGACAATAAGTTACAAAATTGACCTAACTATGAGAATCCTAAATAAAATATTATTTATATGTCTGTGAATTTTCTTATAACGATGGATGTATAATTGATCCTTAGAGTTGAGATTACCAAGGTATCTCGTATGGGAATTACTATGTTTTGATTCAGTTGGTAATACTTGGATGCAGTATGAAACATACGGAGATAGTTGAGTAAGTCAATAAAGGATTCATCACTCTAAAGTAATTAGAGAGAATGTTCTACTACTCTTGATTAATAGTAATTAATGGAATTCTTTAACCAGAGTATATTGACATTTGAAAAGGCATTTTCAAATTTCAATTATAAATCAATTACTAATTAGTAAGAACGAATATGATTAGATACAAAAAGTAGACATTATATCCATCCTCTGTCCAATTGGAACAATGGATGATGAAAGGATTAAAGTATACATCATAACTATGCATAGGTAGGTTAAGTCAAACCACATTGACATTCCTAATATTTGAGGGGTCATGACATGTTTCTAGACATTAATCTTGATATATGATTATAAATTGTTTAATTGGAAAGATAAATTAAAAGGATTCTAATTATGAATTAGAATTATAATTTATAATCATTGCCAATATATTAGGAACCTAATGGGTCCCACATTAAAGAACAGCTTGTGAGGCAAAAAATCAATTTTAATTAAGTTAGATTTAATTATAAAGTTTAAGAAAGTTTAGGGATAAAATATGAGACATTTGATTTTATTAAAATTAAATTAATTATAATAAGAGTTTGAATTTTAATTATAATTAACGAATTTAATTTTAACAAAAATTTTAAAACCCTAATGCTTTTTCTATTAATAGGAATAAGCATTAAGGAGTTAGTACTCCTGCTTAGTTCCTCTCAAGAGTTGAGAAGCTACTCTATGGATACCATTAGAGTTTGGACAAGTAAACAATTCGTGGTTGACAAGTTAAAAAGTTTTTAAAGGATTTCAATAGGAAAAATAAATCAGGTAAGATTTTTTATTTTACGATTTGTGTTTTATTATTCAATTTATTTAATTATCGAGATCCTAATGAAAACTGTAAAATTTTATTCTTCTGTTGTGCCGATGATTCGATCACGGTTGGTTTCCAACATCAAGTGTAATTAGGAGTTTTGATGTATGATATGGTATGCATAAGTTCAAATTTAACACATGTTATTAGTGTAGTAAGAAAATTTACGAATAATCCTGAGGAAAATCATTAGGAAGCTATTAAGTGGATTATGTGACACTTGAAAGGCAGGAGTGATATTTGCATGGTTTATGGTTTTACTGATTCTACTAATAGTATTATTGATTATATTGATTATGATTATGATGGGGATCCCTTGAGAAGGAGATCCTTAACATGTTATATTTTTACCCTATTTAGATGTGCGATCAGTTAGAAAGGAACACTTTAGTGTACAATTGCTTTCTCTACAACATAAGTAAAATGCATGTCATTGATGAAAACGGGTTAAAAGAGGTAAATAGTTGTATGGTTCTATTGATAATTTAAGTGTAGATGTGCTAAATTTTGTCATTTACTGTGATAGTGTAAGGCCCCAAATTGTACCCTAATTGGAATGTTTTATTGAACATGTATTACATATGTCTTAAATTATGTTTTAATGAATCATACTTAGAGAATTGGAATTTATTGTCTTCATTTTAATAATGCTTAAAAGTTCTTAAAAATCCAAGCTTGAAGTGAATTTTTTGCATGATCAATTGTGACATCTAATGTTTGTTTGCAAACTAATGTGACACTCCAACTTATAAGTGCCATATCATTTGAGCTTGAGGTCCAAAAATTACAAACTTTATACCATTAGAAATCTAAGAGGATAAACTACAACTTTTATGTAGACAACTTTATCAAATTCGGCCTAAATCAATATAATTTATTGATGGTTTATACGTGGACTAATTTCTTGGTGACAAATGGCAACATGTGTGGAAGAGTGGCAGCTCCTAAATGGGACAAGTGGAGAACATGCATGAAGCCACATGCTATTACCATTTTGTGACACCTAGCATTGGTGGAGACAAGGTTCTACTGAAGTTTTCTGTATTGCTTAATTTTCTTCATCTTGTTTTCTCACCACCGAACTCTCTCTCTCACTCACACCTCCTGGAAATTTTTGCATGCTTTTTGGATCATCATCTTCATGTAAAGACTGCACCAAGGAAGTTGGATTCTGCTATTTTCTATGTTGCTATCCTCTTGGTCATCTTAATCATGAAGTTGTGATATTTTCTTGAAAGGCTAAAGTGGCTTGCTCATTGAAGTAGGAAATTGTGTTAAAGAAGGTATGGTAATACTAATCTTGATTGCATGTTATCTTATGAATTATTTAATGCGTGATTGGATATAATATGTATGGATTTGTTGATGATTTGAGGTCTTGACATGAAATTTATGTGTACTTGATACATGACTAATGTGGAACTGTGGTGAAAAGGATGAATGTTGGAGTAATGGTGTTGAAGGTGTAAAATGTGAATGAATTGTACTGGTTTCACTGAACGGATTTCACTAAACAGTCGTCGGTATTTAGGATATAACTTGAAATGTAGATATACAAATTGAGTGATTTTCATTATGAATTAAACTAAACACATATTCCTACAACTTTCATGAAGGAATGGAATTTTTTTTGTCCCAAAAAATGATGAAATTTGGCCTAAATTTGAATTTAAGATTCTGTTATTGTTTTAGAATAGTCTGAAATATTTTGGGTATAACTTGCAGAATACTAAACCAAAATGCATGATTTTGATGTCATTAGAAACTTAATACATAGAGGAACATTTGTTTAGAAGGACATATTGCATAAAAACCTCTTTTTATATGTCAAAATAGCTATACAAATCTGACCCGAAATCTGTCCTAAGAAATCTGAACTAATCTTGGTTGTGTAATTGTAGACATATATACAGTTAGGACTTTAACTATGGTTTTATTAGACTTAAGTGAGATTAATATTGAACCTAGGTGGTGTTAGATTAATGCAGTAAAAGGTGTTAAGTTATGTTAAGTCAAGGAGATTTCACTTCTTCAATTGATTTTGATGAAATTCAAATAATAATAATAATAGAAGAGTGTGTGAACTGTTTTGATGAGTTTGTTAAGTGTGTAGATAAATGTAAGAGGAACAAATCATCAAGTCAAGATGATATTCAAGTGAAGTCATTAGACAAAGTGAAGTCATCAAATGAAGCGAAGTCGTTAGATGAAGCGAAGACATCACATGAAGCAAAGACATAAGACGAATTATACAAAACAAATCAAGACGTTATAATTAAAGAACAACTTACAATGTCAGTTAGCTAGTTAGTTGGAGTTGGTTACAGGACTCAACTAACAACTGATCTTTGAAGATTCTACAAGCAATTTTCAAGAAGACCGTTGGAGATTCAGACTATAAATATCACTTATAGTCATAAAAAATAATAACAAGAAAAAACACAATATACATAAGGCACAACCTTACAACCCTGAACCTTTAACTCTCAATTCTTTACTTACGATACTGTAAAAAATAGTTTGAGCGAAAAGAAGAAAGAAGAGAGATCGAGTCGATCTGTAATGTGAGTGAAGAAAACTCAAAATCTTTTCAGTAAAAGGGAAGGCTCCAGCCTGAAGAGGCTAAGATAGCAGATAAAGAATACTTTGTGAAAAAGACCTAAAGAGGCTCTGGAAGTGTGAAATAATTTTTGTAAAAGTTGAAAGAGATAGTGAAATCTTATACATACTCTGAGGACTGGACGTAACCCTAAGGTTAAGAGTGAACCAGTATAAATCGCGGTGTAATATTCTCTAACCCTTATATCTTTAATTTCATGTTGTCAGAAGAATAGATACTATTTCCGCTATTGCATTACTCAAACGAATTAAGTGCGTTGTTTTGTAAATTGTCTGAATCTT
>JAOQMS010006074.1:0-17145 GCA_027563885.1 Erythroxylum longipes
TTATTAATTTTCTACTTACTATTATTCTTATTAATAATATTATTATTATTAATTATATTATTGTTATTATTATCAATTTTACTGTTGTTATTATTATTAATTTTATTATTTTAATTAATTATTTTTATTTATATAATTAATCTTCTTCTTATTATTAATTTTCTACTTATTATTATTGTTATTAAATTCTTTATTATTATTAATTTTGTACTTATCATATTCCAACATTTTGCAATGGATAATTTTTCAAACTCTACAAAATCAGAAGGAAGCAACGAAAGTAAACTCATGTACAACATGAAACAAACTACAATTACAGTATAGAATTAATTAAAGTTGCTCACTCATGCTTAAAAAGGCTTGGATCTCTTCGCCAGAAGCTTCATCTTTTCTACTAACATCTTGAGCAGCAGGCCTTTGTGAATTACTATCTACCAACTTCCTTGAAGTGGATGGGCAAAGGTCTTCATCTTTCTCTTCTGGATCAATTTGTGATGTTACTAGGATATGCAGATGTTACTTCAGAATCAATATGTTCCACATCTACAGTGGTTTTCTCAATTGCTTTAACTTCAATATCTAAATTACAAGGACATTTCTCATTTGAATTTTGCACTTTTTGTGAACACATTTCTTCAAAATCATTGCTCCCAACATGGTCTACCAATTTTGTTAACCCCAAGCAGCTTTTAAAAACTTCTCTCTTAGTAGGGGATTCCTCTTCTGAAGGAGTGCAAATCTACACCGCCCCTTCAAATCTACAAATTTCTATAGTTTCTCGACCAAGACAAGCATGTTCCCCGTCGTCTTCACAAACCTCCAAATGATTTGCAAAAGCATTAATGCCACCGCTTACACTAAAATTATTGTCAGATGCAGCACTGGATATAGATGCATTCAACTTGTTAATATAATCAGAAGACTGGGCATCATCAACTGGAGTAAATTCATCAGCTACATCTTTCTGGCTCACATTCAACTCTGATGTGTTTAACTGGCCATTCTCAGCATTATGCTCTGATTCTGAAAGGGGTGCTGTCAAGACATGCTCATCCACACTCACTAAGATCACTTCTGAATCTAAACTATGAGGTTCTGCAAGAGGATCACTATCTAAATTTTCATATCTACCAGAACCATATTCTAATATCTCAACTGAACCCTTTATGGAACATTGCTCGTCTTGGAAGTCATAATATCTATAACCTACATCAGATTCTTTCCTCTCAAGTTGACCTACACCTGATGAGTCACACTCCTCTCGCAATTAAGCTACCCCAGAATCAGAAACACTATGCTTTAGTTGACAAATGTGCATTATGTTCTTAACAGCACTACAATCCTCAAGTGGCATTCCCATGTTGTCAGAATCCTAAAGTCTCATTTGTCTTGCTCTCATCACTATATTCCACCTCCTTTATGAAATAAGCCTCACCAGAATTATCAAGATACATATTAAAATTTGCTTTGAGACCATTTACATTTATGCTCACAATCTTCTCAGCCCCTTTAAGCACACGTTGAAATTTATCAAACCGAACATACCAAGGGGCGCTACGAAATGATCCATCTTGCTGTTGGACCACAATAACATCAACAGCTCCACCAAATGGATGAAATGGGGTGGCAATACTGTATACTCGTTGTGAAATCAAGGTCCCAACTCTTCCTACCAAACTCATCCTTCAGTCACCCCACTACATTGACAATATCTGATAAACTCTATCTAAAGTCTTGATGTTTTCCCTTTCCAATTGAATACACCAAAAATTAATTATAAGTTACTCCCTCCACGACCAAACCCTACGAATTTCTTGATTATTGCTTTTTCTTCTATTGTGGTATTAGGATATCTGCATTTCATTTTCAAGTTCAATGTAAGAAGACATCCAAAAATTGTTACATAAAAGGAACCTTAAAATTAAGCCAGTAAAAAATCTGTTGGAATTTGAAACCAGCCAATCCACAGAAGAATAACGAATTTGAAACTGAAACATAAAAGAAAAAGCTAAAAGAACCCATACCTCTTTTTGGCTACTAAAATAATAACACAAACAAGATTGAGAAATGATTTGTCAATCGAAAGAAAACAAAGACTTCAACTCCTTTTGGCCGTCGAACTCAGAACAGGCTTAGCAGTGCCACTCCACAGATGTTGCAATCTAAAAGCCAAAAACTAAAACTGAACATAAATCAATGCAGAAGCTGTGCTGAGAGAGACCCACTGAGCCAGACAAGCGTGAGAGTGACGAGTGTAGAGCCAGTGACGAAGCGTATGCTGCTGCGTGAGTAAGGTGCTGAGTGAGTGAGAAATTTATTGAGAAAATAGACGAGTGGTAAAGCTCATCCAAGAGAAAGAGAAGGCATGTTGACCTATTCCAAATATGCACGGAATAGGTAAAGATCGGGGGAAGAGTTCTTTGGCTATTCTACTTTCAGCGGAATAGCTAACGTTTAGGAATAGTATTCCATAGGCCTTTTGCAAACCAAACAACGTAATAGTTAATAGTTAGGAATATGAGGGTAATAGAATTCCTATTACCCTTAACCAAACAACCCATTATTGGATGATAAAGTCACAGCATTAAGAATGCATAACAAAGAACATATGAACAGACTTCAAATTAGGTTACTATGGGGAGAGGAGCTGGGCCATGAGTGATAATTAATATTATGAATACGATACCAATATTAGTATCGGATTTAGTTATGATATAGTACTATACCGATATCGGTCAATATTGAGTGTCATTTCAGATAATTTTTTAAAATTATAAAATAGTCCATGAATCTTTTATAAAATAATCACTCAATATATTGTACTATATAATTTATAATTTTATAGCAACATGTCTCTAAAATTTATAACAATAGAAAATTGAAATAATGACAATTTATTTATGTCTGTTAATATTACTGTTCACATATTTTATCTATAAACAATAACCACAAATAATATAAAAATATCATTTAATCATCAGATAATTATAAAATTGAAGTTAATATAAAGTATTTAAAATATTTCAATTTCATCATATAATATATAATAATTACATCAAAACTTTAAATAAAAAGAATAATAAAGACCAATCACTCTCTAAGTATTACAGTAAAAGTTCATGCCAACAAAACAACTAACTAAAAGTGAAACCTGAAACAAAAAAAATTACGATTATATTTATATTACATGTACAGAATTTAACACATACATCAAATATAAGTGAAATTAAATGAAGACGAGAAATGAAAACTTGAAACTTCATTTAATCGAATATCCACTCAAATCAAATTCTCATTTGCTATAAAATTTTCTTTATTGAGAGGAGTCTCATCTTCACCATCGTTCAAGTTCATTGTGCCAAATGACATGTTAATATTTTCCCATCTAAGATTATCTTCCAAGTCACTCTCATTTATCAAACTTAGTTTCTCAAAACTAAATCCACCAAAAGAATGATATATTTAAGGCAAATTGGATCTACTGAACTACTTATTTTATTAAGAGTATAGTAAAAAAAATAATTAAAAAATTACATGAATTGTATCTAACTTAATAATAATAACAACATAACTTTTCCGAAGCTTTAAATTGTTTCAAATAAAGAACAAGTGTAATAACCAGTTTCCAAAACTTACTGTGGGTTAGAATGTTATACTTTTGAGTCATATCATTTTAGAATTAGTGAGATGCATTTCATTCACATACATAACATGAGCATATATACACACATGAATGTTGATTTGGAAAACATTGCAAAGATTATATGTGTACTCAATTGACATATTTTGGATATGCTTAAAATGATTATGATATGATTGTGTATTATTTATGTCTGCAATTTTAGTTTGATGAATTATAATTAGTAATTTGGAGTTAATTGTTACAATTAAAAAATGTCAAGTGGTAAGACAAGTTGACACATGGAAAATTAGGATAACTAAGCCTATAAAATGAGTGACATTTGGCATAGAAAATTAAGTGACAAATGGCAGTTGTGATTGAGTGACAAATAGCCTAGGATATTGGTAACATTTGACAGCCACATATGAGGACATGTAGCTTATCTCCTTAGATGACATGTGTCATTTTAAAACAAGGACACCTTGCACCAAAAGGCTTAAACAAATGCAGAGTCACTCATCTTTCCTAAAGTTTCTGCTGCATGCTTTCTTCTTCTTTCCTCTCACCACCGAAACACCCACACCCTCACATCTCTGTGTTTTGCCTACGTTTGTGTTCAATTACCACACCAAAATCCATGCTTTTACCCTTTATAAAGATAATTATACAACCAGATCATTGTTGTACTTGCTGCTATCTAACTAGATCGTTGTTGTACTTGCTGTTATCTTTTTATCTTTGCTAAAAAACCCATTCTACTCCTACTTTGTACTTAGATGATCTTACATTTTTGTAAGGAAAAGTATACTTGATAATTAAGGAGGCAATTGAGCTGATCAAGTAAGTGAAAAACTGATCTCTTGTGATTTATGTTAATAGAACTTAATGATGACTGAATTGGAGATGGATTAACTGTGATATTGGAGTGAAATGAGTGCTGGAAAATGATGCATGAATGATAGTTTATGTTCTACTTTTGCATGCATGAAAGATAATAGTTTATGAGCTGCCAAATGAATGATTTTGAATTGGAATTGAAGATGAATTTAATGAGGAATTGAAGTATAATTAAGGAATACTTAGGGTATAATTAATGGACTATTATAAAGGTGTTTTGAATTTTATAGATAGTGCACTTCTAGGCACTCATCCCACGATCATGAGAAGGTCCCCCATAATCGTGGCCAAAGCTTTGAAATGATAATTTCAGTTTTGTGGCTTTTGAACCAAATGAGGATAAGTCACTCTACAATGGTGAATTTGGACTTGATTAAGGATTGAAATGAACCTAGATTGTTGCTTGATTAATTGGTTAAGGGTTTTATTAGTTTAGGTTGTTAATTGATGTCATAACTTAAGGAATGGATTTTCTTAATGTCAATGTATTTAAATCTAGAAATTATGAGTTGTTAAAGGAATAAAGGTGTTCTTATGAATGCAAATATGATCCAAAGAATATGAGTAAGGTTTATTAGGTACGAATGAATGAGAATTGGGAAATTGTGTGAATGTATATTGCTAGAAAAGGTTGTTGAATGTATGATTGATGAATTTAAAGTAATCAAACTTACTCAAGGTATAAACCTGAATGCAAAATGGTAATATACAAGCTATAATAATTGAATGGTCAAGATTTGAAAAGAAGAATGCATACCCCAAAAGGTTAATTGAGCATGCATTGAACATGACACATATACATATCCATGATTTTATATTCATATGATTGAACAAATTAGTGATTGTGAACTATGTGTGTATTGCATGAATATAGACACACAAGTTGGTCGCCAACATTCAGACACTGCCAGATTATCAAGGCAATAGCTATTCTAGAGCATACTGTGAGTTAACTTAGAAGTGTAAACTAAATTATATGTGCTTCTGTTGAATTGTATGTGTAATGTGGAATGTATGAACAATTGAATGATGAATGCCAGACTTAGATCTGAAGAATTTGATCTATAACATAAGCACATTGAATGAAAAGTACGGAAAGCATAATATGTGAATTGATGCATCTCATTACGTTGAAATGCATAATCAGATAAAGGAGTTGTGATTGGAGTAGCCAATGTGTTAAAAAGAGATTTAAGCTCAAGATTATGCACAGAGAGCCACAGGCTCAGATATCATTGAGTCCGATATCCTTAACGGATATTGGATAGTATATGAAATAAGCTCGGTCGGTTTTAACAAATCAAAATAAAATCGAATCACTTGTGCATTTGCATATACAGCTTTACATGTATCATATGAATGATTGAGATGAATGATTGAATTGTTTTCAAATAATGATATGCAATGTTTTTGTACATGTGTATTTGTTGAAATATGGTAAAATGTGATGTATTATTCAATATTGGATGATATAAAATACTTGTTGAATTGGGATATTAATATGTCCTTGTGTTTTTGACTTGAGTGAGCGCATCGATGATGGTTCACTCACTAAGTTCGCAAACTCATCCAAATTGCAACGTTGATTTTCAAGTTCAAAGGAGTTCTAGCTTCTGATAAGATCTAATAGAATTAAGTACTATCATTTTGGGGACAAGAATGGCTCAAAGGTCTGGTCAACTAATATCTGCGGAGTCTAGATAAATATCTTTTTTTTTAACATTCTATGTCATAACACACATTATCTCTAGTGGGAAATTTTTTTGTATTATATGATGTACTGGGATTGAGTTTAAAACTGTTGTGTATTGACTATTTGAATTTGGCATGCTAATGACATATATGTCTTATTATGATTATAAAAGAAATGAGTATTTGAAATGCTTAAGTTATAATGATGCCTCAGACTGTATTAATGTGATTGTCCTAACGTATCATTTCCGTAGAGTATATTCCTGAATATCCAGTGGTATGTTCGAGTATATGCACTATAAGAGTGGTATGTAACACCAAGTCTTTCAATCTTTTATGTTCTAATATATTCCTTTTCTTGGAATGAATGAATTCAAGTGTGCTTTCACACCCTGTTGCACTCACATATTAATTTAGAATTTGAATTACAAACTTTTGCAATTCTAAAACACCACTTTCAAATTGGCCCCACTAACCAACTGTAAGATAACAAAAGTAACATTGTAAACAAAATAAAGTTTTGATCAATTTTCAACAAGCAACATAAGTGAAAAAAATATACCTAGATTAAGTTTATCTCTTTAAAGAATAGTAATAGGCATCCTAAAATGCCATAAGCACCCTTGTAAATCTCCATTTGTAAGCTTAAGAGATCTTGCATCATCTTATGGGCAAGAATTGTTGTTATAATTAATAAGATTCTCCTATTAACTTCAGTATTCTTTATAAAATTTGGTCTAAAATAGACACTAGGGTTTCAAAAATGTCCTAACTGCAAACAATAAAAAGTAACGTCGTCTTTCTCATCTCTCATTGATGGATGCAAGATAAGATGTGTATAAATAAGACATATTTTTCATATTGGCATTGACTGATTTTGTCGCCCTCTTTATAGCATATAAAAAAGGCAAATTTTGCCTTCTCATCACTACCAGTCAGACGAAGTATCCTCTCTAAAGCTCACAAACTTAAATGAAAAATTGATAATGGGACTAGAATTTATAATCTTCATGTATGATCATCAATCCAGCATTAGACCTAGCATGCTAAGATGCAATCCAGTTATCACTTGTAAATATTTTTCTTAACTCCTTCATCATAACAAAACACTGAAGTGATAAGAAATTAGCTTTAAATCTTGTAATACAAGATGACATAAATTTCTCCAATTAATGAAATCATTTCTCATTAACTTTAGGACCCATGCATGATTGTAAATGAACTTAGTCATGTTTTTTTTTTCTACACAGTCTCATCAATGATAAGAAAATATTTATCATCTCTTATATTTTTCAACATTATATCAATGCAACGTGCAGTAGTAGGAGTCCAATAAAAAGAATTATATCTGCTTTGTAACCTTTTTCTAGATATTTTGTAAGCAGAATCATTGTCAGTAATGAACTGAATAATATTTTCTGGTCAAACTTCAACAAATATGTAAAATAGACTATCAATATTCCTAATAAGGTTAGATGCATCAATAGACTTAAAAAAACATTATTCCCTTTGAGGAATAAACCCAAAATTAATAACATACTCATGTCTTCTATTTGTCCAACCATCACACATGATTGAACACTCACAAGTAGGGTAAGTCATTTTTCCTTCATTCAAACACTCTTTCAGTTCTCTCTAACCATCCCTGTACTTTCATAGAAGTCTACAGCCCCCTACTTTCACAGTTTGTCATACCTCCTTTCCCTTCTCTTGAAAATTCTTAGAGGCGTCACATCTGGTCGAGGCACAGAAGACTCTCTATTGGCTCTTTCTGATCCTAGGCCATATAAGTGTTCCATTTGATTGCCTACGTCGGATAACCTATAATACACAATAACTTCGATTACCATCCGAAATTTTCACAACATTTCATACCTAACATTCCTACATATCCCTATGGATGCCAACCATGTTCTGAAACCAAAATGTAACACCCTAATATTATAAATTACATACCGGAACACCCTGTGGACATTCTAGTATATAATCTATAATAATGGCGAGTTAACTATCTCACCTTCACTTTATAACATGGCAACTTATCCAACTTAGTCATGGCATCAATAGTATACATAAAAGTCACCAAATTTAAAAAAACAAACTGCATTTCTCATTTCATTGTATAAAAACCAAGCTTACATTATAGCTTTACAAAACCATCTGAATATATACAATGTCAAAATCCTATACATAACATACTGCTTGAAAGAGGAATTGAACAAAACTACTAATTACTCCTTCAGTCTCAGCTGACCAACCTTTAAGCTATTTCTTCTTCATAAAAGTACAAAATTATTTCTTGTAGAATCTATCAGTAGCTAATGTCCTCTCTTAGTCTTGAAAATTCAAAGATGCAATTTTGGTGAGTTTTGCAAACTCAATGAGATAACCATTATCGATGATTCACTCAATTCATACGACACCTCATCACGCGTAACATATAATTCACAACTTTGCATTTTGCAAGAAACATCACATGTCACATTCTCATTCAAATACAAGGTACCAACATTTTAATCAGTCAAATACACGTATTAAAATTTATATGCAATACTCGTAAGACTAACTTTCACTTATTATTGTTGTTGTTGTGACCAAGTGCCTTTTTACTAACCCATATCCCTCATGGATATCGAGTTGTATCAGATAATGTCCCATATCCTTTAGTGGATACTGGGTACTTTCACAATTGAGCCTGAGGCTCTAATCACAATATGAGCTTTAAGCTCTTTACACTGGCAACTCTGGTCACAACTGACTTTATCTTTCATGCATTCATGTAATGGAATGCTTCACAATTTCATATTCTCAATCAATGACATGATTTCACATTCACATTCAGAACTCATTTATCATCGAACCCTGGTTCGGCATTCAACAAGATTGTTGAGTAACATTTATTTCATCCAATTCACATACAAGGAGCACTTCAATATCACATTCATCAAATCAAAATCTTCGGACCTTTATGTCCAGAATCAGTATAATTAATCACACATTCATAAGATAATTCAAGCATAATCAAAACAAATAATTAATTAAGTGAGACCGTCTAGGTTATTTATTATTGCTCCCTTTTTGCTTAATGCCTTGAAGTTCCAGCAATATTTGGAAGTGGTCGCTCTACTTGCTCTTCTATATACAATCAAATACATTTAGATGTCACTCATGTGCATTTTCATGAGAATAATCAGTCATAAATACATTTATGAATGTATCATGTAACATGCATGTTCAATGACAATTTCTCAGGTATGTTTCTTTAATACTCTTTATAATCAATTTCAACATCTTCCAAACATTCTTTTAATCCTTAATACCCTTTTATTCACTTTAATCCCTTCAGTCAACATCAATTAAATTCATTTAAGAGCTCATTTAAACCTACATACTTCATATGGTAACATTCTTACTTGAATTAGGTTGAAAAACATCCAAAAATCACCCTTTGATAAAGCCTCTCAGGTCACGATCGTGCACATTCATCAGCAGAGTCGCAATCGTGCAGATGCACGATCGTGACCTACTGTGTTTTCTTCCTTTTTTTACCATTTTTGACTTATAATTAGACGTTTTTATGAAACACTTCCTTATAATCAAAAGTTACTCTATGTCTTAAGTTTCTAATGACATAAAATTCAGACATTTTGGTTCAGTATCGTGCAAGTTATAATCAAAATACGCCATACTGTTTCTTAAAACTGAATAGAACATAACTCTCAACTTTAAGCCAAATTTCAAGACTCTTAAGGATAGATTTCAAATTAAATTCCTTCATGAAAAATCTAACCATATGTTTCTATTTTAATCTAAATCAATAATCAACTCATTTATAAATCTACAGATCAAAATATAACTGAAATACCAAAGCATGATTAGTGAAATCATTCCAGTTATCAATATTCTAACACACTCACCATTTCATCCTAAATTTCAATCTTTTCTGATTAAATTCCAATGTTCATAACTTTTCATAGAGATAAAGAAAAATGTTTTAGGAATCTATTGTTTCAAGTTTCAAGCCATTTGGAGGTTGGATGAAAAAGTTATAGCCAAAAGACTCAAAGTTGTTTAGTAAAATCCTCTAGTTCATATGCAGACTTCAAAAACCAAAATCATACACGCAAACCATCACCTTCTTCTTCCTCTCTCTACTGCAATTTGGTTTTCAACAAATCTTAACATAATCTATAACCTAGTTTTCACATCTTTTTGTAGTTAACAACTTCACAAACTTTCAACTCAGCTCATCTCAACACAAATAATTCAAAAATCCAAAATTTAACTATAAACATCAAAAATGACATCTCTCACGCATCTTCCTTATTTTCTACATTTTTCTCCATGTTTCTGTACTTATTTATTCTCACTAACGAATTTGTTTCTTCCCATATCACTCATTCATGAATCCATGTACAAAACATTAAAACATCATCAAATGTTATTCACGAAAAACTTACTTGATTTAGTAAAATTCCAGCTCTAAACTCATTTGAAATTATTTCTAAACACTCCCAAATACATTCACATATAACAACAGTAAATAGAAGAACAGAGCATGAACACCTTGACCATTTAACCATTATTTTTTGCAATTTATAATTGCTTCACTAATCTATTGGTATACTTTTTGCTCATTTCCTATTTCACAATTCTTCATCTAACTCTTTCATCAAGTTTACCCATCGAAACTACACTTATCAAACCACTCATGCTTGTGTTCATTTACAATAGTAAAACATCAACAAAGTCACTTACTTGATTCAACAATATGTCCAGCGATGAGGGGAAACCAATAGCACAAAGAGATGTTTCGGTGGATGAGTATGAAAAGAGTGTTTTGGTGTTGGTAACTTTCGGTGAAGAACACCGAAAGAACTGAAAAGAAAATCTCAACAGAGCACGTGACTATGTGTGGTCATTGCATGTAGGTCATTTTTCAACATACAAGGCTGCCACATGTCATACTGTGTTGGATCCATTATTTCACTATTTTTCCAAGTCCAAAATACCCCAAATTTTCGGAAATTTTCTAAAATTCACCAAAAATTCAGAAATCATAATGACACTCTCTCCATATAAATTTTCAACACATATAATCCACGATTGCAATTTTAATCGCATTTATAAATCAATTATACCTAGAAAATGTCAATGAATGCACGTACAATTATTTCATGAATTTCAACACAATTCACATATTGAAATATGCCATATGATGCATAAAATGCACTTCTAATTTCTCAGTATACACTATTCCGAGGTCTTAGCCCCTAACATGGAATATTGGGATGTTACAATTCTACCCTCAAGAAATTTTGGCATCAAAATTCTTACCTGATTGGTGAAACAGGTGGGGATATTGCTTTTTCATTTGCTCCTCTATTTCCCAAGTTGCTTCCTCACTTGAATGATTTCTCTATAGAGCTTTCACCATTGGAATTTCCTCATTCCTCAGTTGTTTTGTTCAATATCCCACTATCTGAACTGGCTCTTCAACATAACTCAAATTACTAGCAACTTCAATTTCGTGAGCCGGTAATACATGTGTTGGATCATATCTGTATCTTCTTAACATGCTTACATGAAACACATTATGCAATTGAGACATTTCATTAGGTAAAGCTAACTTATGTGCCAAAGGTCTTATCCTCTCAATAATCTCATATGGGCCAATGTGCCTAGGGCTTAACTTGCCCTTCTTACCAAACCTTAGCACACCTCGCCAAGGCGACACTCTAAGAAAGACTTTGTCTCTTATACTGTATTCCATATCCTATCGATGCTGGTCTACATAACTCTTCTGTTTATCCTGAGCCGCTTTTATTCAACTCCTGATCAGTTTCACCTTATCCACAGTATCTTGTATCAACTCAGGGCCTTCTATCCTCCTCAAACCTTCTTCATCGTAATATAGACGTGATTGACATACTCTACCGTACAATTCCTCATAAGATGCCATTCCGATACTACTGTGATAATGATTGTTATAAGCAAATTCAATCAATGTAATATACTGAACCCAAGTTCCTTGAAACTCCAACACACATGCCCTGAGCATATCTTCAACAGTTTTGATTGTCCTCTCACTTTGCCCATATGTTTAAGGATGCAATGAAATACTGAAGTTCAACTTTGTACCCATAGCTAATTGCAAACTCTTCCAGAATCTCGAAGAAAATCTGGGATCTATGTCCGATACAATGGATACTGGAATCCCATACAGTCTAACCACTTCATTCACATACTTCCAAGCCAACTGATCTAGTGAGTTATTCTCCCTCACTGGTAAGAAATGGGTCGACTTAGTTAATCGGTCCACTACAACCTATATAGCATCATTCTTCCTCAGATTCTTAGGCAATCCCATAATAAAATCCATAGTGATTCGTTCCCATTTCCACTCCGAAATAGGCAACGAATGTAGCTTCCCAACTAGAGGCTTAGCATTTTGCAAGAAACATCACATATCACATTCTCATTCAAATACAAAGCACCAACATTTTAATCAGTCAAACACACGTATTAAAATGTATATGCAATGTTTTTAGAGTTACTTTCACTTATTATTGTTCTTGTTATGACCAAGTGCCTTCTTACTAACCCATATCCCTCGTGGATATTGAGTTGTATCAGATAATGTCCCATAATCCTTAATGGATACCGGGTACTTTTACAATTGAGCCTGAGGCTCTGATCACAGTGTGAGCTTTAAGCTCTTTACACTGGCGACTCCGGTCACAATTTCTTTTAGCTTTCATGCATTCATGTAATGGAATGCTTCACATTTTCATTTTCTCAATCAATGACATGATTTCACATTCACATTCAGAGAACAATTATCATCGAACCCTAGTCCGACATTTAACAAGATTGTTGAGTAACATTTATTTCATCCAATTCACATGCAAGGAGTACTTCAATATCACATTCATCAAATCAAAATCTTTGGACCTTCATGTCCAGAATCAGTATAATCAATCACCCATTCATAAGATAATTCAAACATAATCAAAACAAACAATTAATTGAGTGAGACCGTCTAGGTTACTCACAATCGCTCCCTTTTTACTTAATGCCTTGAAGTTCCAGCAATATTTGGAAGTGGTCACTCAACTTGTTCTTCTATATACAATCAAATACATTTAGATGTCACTCATGTGCATTTTCACGAGAATAATTAGTCATAAATACATTTATAAATGTATCATGTGACATGCATGTTCAATGATAATTTCTCGGGTATGTTTCTTTAATACTCTTTATAATCAATTTCAACACCTTCCAAACATTCTTTTAATCCTTAATACCCTTTTATTCACTTTAATCCTTTCAGTCAACATCAATTAAATTCATTTAAGAGCTAATTTAAACCTACATACTTTATATGGTAACATTCTTACTTGAATTAGGTTAAAAAACATCCAAAAAAATCACCCTTTGATAAAGCCTCTCAGGTCACGATCGTGACTTTCTTCCTTCATAAGCAAAGTTGCAATAGTGCAGATGCACGATCATGACCTGCTGTGTTTTCTTCCTCTTTTCTTGCCACTTCGGACCTAGAATTAAACGTTTTTAGGCAACACTTTCTTCTAATTAAAAGTTCCTCTATGTCTTAAGTTTCTAATGACATAAAATTCAGACATTTTGGTTCAGTTTCGTGCAAGTTATAATCAAAATACTCCATACTGATTCTTATACCTCAACAGAACACAACTCTCAACTTCAATCTAACTTTCAAGACTCTTAAGGACATATTTCAAATTCAGTTACTTCATAAACAATGTAACCATATGTTTCTAGTTTAATCTGAATCAAGAATCAACTCTTTGGAAATGTACAAATCAAAATATAGCCAAAATACCGAAGCATGATCAGTGAAATAATTCTAGTTATCAATATTCCAGTATAATCACCATTTCATCCTAAATTATCACTCAATCTTTTCTGAATGAATTTCAATGTTCATAAATGTTCATGGAGAGGAAGAAAAATGTGTTAGAAATCTATTGGTTTAAGTTTCAAGTGATTTGAGGTTAGATGAAAAAGTTATAACCAAAAGACTCAAAGCTGTTCAGTAAAATCCTCTAGTTAATATGCAGACTTCAAAAACCATAATCATACACGCAAACCATCATCTTCTTCTTCCTCTCTCTCCTGCAATTTGGTTGTCAACAATTCTTAGCATAATCTATAAACTAGTTTTCACATCTTTCTGTAGTTAACAACTTCACAAACTTTCATCGCAGCTCATCTCAACACAAAAAATTCAAAAATTCAAGATTTAACCATAAACATCAAAACTAACATCCCTCACCCATCTTCCTTATTTTCTGCATTTTTCTCCATGTTTCTGTACTTATTCATTCTCACTATCAAATTTGTTTCTTCCTATGTCACTCATGTATGAATTCGTGTACAAAACATTAAAACATCATCAAATGTTATTCACAAAAAACTTACTTGATTTCGTAAAATTCCAGCTCTAAACTCATTTGAAATTATTTCTAAACTCTCCCAATTACATTTACATATAACAACAGTAAATAGAAGAATAGAGCATGAACACCTTGACCATTCAACCATTATTTTCTGCAATTTATAACTGCTTCACTAATCTATTGGTATACTTTATCCTTATTTCCTATTTCACAATTCTTCATCTAACTCATTCATCTAGTTTATTCACTGAAACTAACCACTCATGCATGTGTTCATTTACAGCAGTAAAACATCACCAAAGTCAATTACTTGATTCAACAATTTGTCTAGCGATGAGGGGAAATTAATAGCACAAAGAGATGCTTCGGTGGATGAGTATGAAAAGAGTGTTTTGGTGTTGGTAATTTTCGGTGAAGAACACCGAAAGAACTAAAAAGAAAATCTCAACAGAGCATATGACTACGTGTGCTCATTGCATGTGGTTCATTTGTCAACATACAAGGCTGTCACATGTCACACTGTGATTGGTCCATTATTTCACTATTTTTTCTAGTCCAAAATACCCCAAATTTTTATAAATTTCTTAAAATTCACCAAAAATTCAGAAATCATAATGACACTCTCTCCACATAAATTTTCGACACAAATAATCCACGATTCGCATTTTAATCGAATTTATAAATTAATTATACCTGGAAAATGTTAATGAATGCATATACAATCATTTCATGAATTTCAACACAATTAGCATATTGAAATATGCCATATGATGCATGAAATGCACTTCTAATTGCTCAG
Source organism: Erythroxylum longipes (assembly GCA_027563885.1). Lineage (NCBI taxonomy): Eukaryota > Viridiplantae > Streptophyta > Magnoliopsida > Malpighiales > Erythroxylaceae > Erythroxylum > Erythroxylum longipes. The sequence goes on from JAOQMS010006074.1 coordinate 15,452, forward strand.
TATGCACTATTCCAGGGTCTTAGCCCCTAACATTGAATATTGGGACGTTACAAGCAGCCAGGCCATGATCCTGCATCATGGGCCACGATCGTGACAGAGAGCGTCAAATCAGGCCACGATCGTGCAATTCAGGCCACGATAATGACAGAAAGGAAAAAGTACCGGCCACAATTGTGGCAGGTAGGGCCACGATCGGGCCCTGCGTCCGGCTGACAAAAATTTTAAATTTTGGATGATTTTTTAGACCATTTTGACCATAGTTTGACCTAGAGCTACTACCGAATAAATAGAATATTACCTAGCAGCCACCAAAGGGAGATTAGAGAGCCAACAGAGCTGCAAAAACGTGATATTCTGCCAAAAATCTAAGGGAAAACCTAGTTAGAGATCAATCGATTGAGGATGGAGATAAAGGAAGAGAGGCACGGAGACACGCTTGATGCGATGTACTTCCTGGAACAGGTGGTTTCCTATAGTCGCGACTCCGAGATCCATTTCGATAGTATTTTCTAGTGTTTATTTCAATTTCATTGATGTATGGAATTTGAGATTGATTAGAATTATTTATCGTTGAGTGTTGATTTTTCTGTCTAAACTCACCTTTGGGATTATTTATTCTTGAGCTTAATAAAATTGATTTGATTGTGTTTTATTTCAATTCATTGTGATTCAATTCGGTTCTTCATAACTGGGCGATAAACTAAGAGCGTAAGCTGGTGAAAATCATTGGTTTAGGTTAACGAGAGTTAGGTAAATCGAGAGGTAGAGAATTGAATCAAATTGGTAGAGTCATGTAACGAGAGATCGAGCACAGATTCCCAGTAGGTTAATAGACAACATTAGAACTAATTTAGGTTTTGGACAAATTGCAAATCGAGAGATAACAATTTCCATAATTTGAATTAGGGATTATTAATTAGGGTTAAGAATTATAACTCTAGAGAGAGTAATTCACCCTAGGATCATCTAGGCCCATCAACTCGAAATTTTCATAATTGGGTAGATTTTCTTTAATTTCGAATAGATTCCCCCTTTCTCTCAATTGGTCACTTTTAGGTTAAAATTTGAATTATTTGTGTGAGTTTGCTTTTAGGTGTTCTTTCGGTGCTTTAATTTCTCGTATTTGATCCTCAATTGATTTAAATTTCTGCAGTAGTTGTTAAATTAGGTTTTGCGAACTTAGCTACCATTAGATTTTAGGACTAGTTCCCTTCCTCGTGGGATTGACACCTTAGGTACTACATGAACAACCCGTGTGCTTGCAGTAATTACCAAGGTTAAAAATTAGTAAAACTTAGAGTGTGTAACTGTTGGATCGCCTATGGCCTGGGTATTCACAATACGCAGCGGAATAGACCATAAGACTTCGTGTCTTATGCTTGGTTAGCCGAAACTACACAACTAGAAATATAATCGAAACTATCACAACGTGTACGGAATTACCTCTTGACCAGGATTGGTATTTTTTTTCAGATTTGTAGACGCTACAACACTCGAACGTCCTCTACTGGTATCCACAGAAGGATGAACGATCCAGGCAGCGGCTAATGTGTGCTAGCACGTTCTAAAACACTTTAAAACGCCGCACAATTTTTCTCTCGGAAGAAGAACGAACAACTAGGTCTAAGTGGCTAGGGTTTTCGTATATCATCTCTAATGAGACATAAGTTCTCTATTTATAGAGAAACCCTAAT
>JAOQMS010006121.1:0-17142 GCA_027563885.1 Erythroxylum longipes
AATTGATATGATGCCATGTGGAGTTCTGTAGTGATCGCACGTAGCGCTCCCTTATTTTAGGATATGTATCGGAATGAACGACGGGCATCCCGGTGCGTACCCTAGAGTAAAGGGGTGTTACATTACGTGAATATAAAGCGGCTATTGCATGGAATATTACTGACATAAAGGGAATTAGCCCTTCTATTTGTGTTCATAGGATCTTAATGGAGGAAAACTATAAACCTAGTGTAGAAAATCAGAGGAGACTCAATCCTAACGTGAAGGAAGTTGTGCAATCTTAGGTACTTAAGTTACTTGATGCAGGAATTATCTATCCTATTTCTGATAGCTCTTGGATAAGTCCTGTGCAGGTGGTACCAAAGAAAGGTGGCATGACTGTCATCTCTAATGATAGTAATGAGTTAATTTCCGCTAAGGTTGTGACAGGGTGGAGGGTGTGCATAGACTACAGGAAATTAAATGCAGCGACTAGAAAAGATCACTTACCTCTACTGTTTATTGATCAAATGTTGGAAAGATTAGTGGGGCATGATTATTACTGCTTTTTAGATGGTTATTCAGGGTATAACCAAATTCCTATAGCCCCGGAGGATCAGGAGAAGACCACCTTTGCTTGTCCCTATGGTAAATTTGCATATCGTAGGATGCCCTTCGGTTTGTGCAATGCTCCTACCACTTTCCAATGCTGCATGATGTCCATATTCTCTGACATGGTAGAGAATATAATTGAGGTATATATAGACAACTTTTCAGTTTTTGGTTCTTCTTTTGATGCATGTTTGTTCAATCTAGAATAGGTTCTACAGGGATGTGAAGAAACCAATCTTATTCTAAAATAAAAAAAAGTGTTATTTTATATTACAAGTAAGGATCGTCCTAGGCCACAAAATCTCAAATAATGGAATAGAGGTGGATCCTGAAAAAATTTAAATCATCAATAAATTACCACCCCCCAATTTGGTTAAAGCAATAAGGAGTTTTCTTAGGCATGTAGGGTTTTATCGAAGATTTATTGAAGATTTTTCCAAGATTTCTAAACCCTTATGTGCTTTCTTCTAAGATGAAGTCCCTTTTGAATTTACTGATGAGTGTCTTGATGCTTTCAATAAGTTGAAGAAGGAACTTACCTCAGCCCCTATAATGGCTGCACCGAATTGGAATCTCCCTTTTGAGCTAATGTGTGATGCTAGTGATTATGCCCATCTTAGGACAAAAACTAGATAAGAAATTACATGTCATTTATTATACTAGCAAGTTCTTAACGATGCTCAAACTAATTATGCTACTACAGAGAAAGAATTGCTAGCAGTGATTTTTGCATTTGATAAATTTAGATCTTATCTTGTTGGGTCCAAAGTCATTGTTTACACTGACCATTCTGCCTTAAAATATTTGCTGACAAAAAAGGATGCCAAAGTAAGGTTGATCAGATGGATTTTACTCTTGCAGGAATTTGATTTGGAAATTAAAGACAAGAAGGGATCCAAAAATTCGGTAGCTCATCATCTTTTGCGACTTGAGCATAGTGACAAGATGGGAGCTGAACCGATCAATGATGCCTTTCCTGATGAGAATATGTGGTCTATTAAGGAAAACGTTCCCTAGTTTGCTGATCATGTTAATTTTCTGGGGTTTAATATTATCCTAAGTGATTATTCATACCATAGGAGATGGAAATTGTTATATAAGGTGAGGAATTACTTTTAGGAAGACCCGTTGCTCTTTAGAAGGTGTGCTGATGGGATAATTAGAAGATGTATACCTAATGAGGAGATACGATCAGTATTGTATCATTACGATGCTTTTCCTTATGGCGGACACCATGGTGCTAACAAAACGATAGCAAAGGTTTTACAATCTAGTTTTTACTTACCTACTCTTTTTAAGGAAGCAAAAACCTTTGTTATCATATGTGATAAGTGTCAAAGAACTGGGAACATCAGTAGGAAGCACGAGATGCCTCAATTAGGGATTTTAGAGGTTGAACTATTTGATGTATAGGGTCTGGACTTTATGGGACCATTTCTAGTATCCTTTGGTAATGAATACATCCTTGTGGCGGTTGATTATGTATCCAAATGGGTGGAAGCCACAACTTTGTCAAACAACACTAGAGCTAGTGTTGTGAAATTTGTCAAGAAGTACATATTTTCAAGGTTTGGAGTTCCGAGAGTTATAATCAGTAGCAATAGGGTACATTTTTAGAATCATCAACTTAAATCTCTGTTCGCGAAGTATGGGTGCCATTTTAAGTTTGGAATTGCTTACCACCCTCAAACTAGTGGGCAAGTTGAGGTGTCGAACAAGGAAATTAAGCAAATTTGGAAAATATTGTTAACACCTAAAGAAAGGATTGGGCATTGAAGCTTGATGACGCTCTCTGGGCATACAGGACAGCATACAAGACTCCTTTGGGCATGTCCCCATACAGGTTAATCTATAGGAAATTTTGCCATCTTCCGGTTGAAATTGAGCACAAGGTGTTATGGGTAATCCGAAGTTGAACTATGATCTTCAAGTGGCTGGACAGAGGAGACTAATGGAGTTGAACGAACCAGATGAATTTCGCCTATATGCTTTTGAGAATGCTCGAATATACAAGGAGAGAACCATAGCTTTTCACGATAAGCATATCCTTTAGCGAGAATTTAAACCTGGTTAAAAAAATTTACTATTAACTCTTGTTTAAAATTATTTCTAGGGAAATTGCGTTCGAGATGATCTGGACCTTTCATGGTGACCAAGGTATACCCACATGGAGCCGTGGAGATTGGAAGGGATGAACAAAAGCCCTTTATGGTCAATGGGCAACGACTCAAGCATTATTTTGAGGGAGAGATAATTAGATACATTTCCACCATTACATTCCAAAATTGACATCATGGTGGCCTAATCCAGCTGAGGACATTAAATTTAGTGCTTGTTGGGAGGCAACACAACATTTCTAACTCTTTGTGTTGTATTATTGATTTCATTATTTCATTTTTTTCATATCTTCTTATTCTAGTTTATTGTGTGTTGTATAGGGCTAGTATTTATGAGGCATCCCAATGACACCTTCTAGTAGCATGAGGAATAGCGTGATCATGACTCATCGATCCTAAAGGTAAGAATCATGTTAAGTGTGAGGGAGGTAAGTTACAATGTCTCTTTGTTTCATTTAATACTTTTATTATTTCCATTCATTGCTTAACGGACATTACTCAGCATCTACAAATAAGGAAACCCGAGAACGTCTGTTTAGCGAACATAAAATCCGCTTAACAAACTAAACTACCTCACAATAAAATTTTAAACCCAAGAACGTCCGTTCAGGGGACATTACGCCCGCTTAACGAACATTACTCGCACTCAAATTTTAAAAACTCTTTTCCCCTATTCTTTCTCACACTCCCCTTGCATTTTCCCCATTTTTCTTCTTCCCACCTTCACATCATTCACTTTCTATGACCTTCCCTTACCTCTTTCACCTTCTTACCCAGATTTTCCCATATTTTCTTCTCTTCTTTTCTTCTTTTATTCCCTTCGACGACAGCACCATCCACCAACACTAACCCTAATCTCCTAAATCATTTATGGTTTGCTCTCTTCCACGATAATACTATCACCACACTCATGTTCATGGATTTTGGGATTCTTTTGAGGTTTTGGGCTGATTCTACACAATTTCCACTTCAATTTTGCATGGGTAAGTGATCTTTCACATTAGGGATAAAATCGTGGATGAAATTGTTTAGATTGAAGAAGATAGGGATTTGGGAATTTTCAGAGCAACTTGTCTTGTGTTTATGCTTAATGTGGAACTCCAATGTTCTTGATTCATGTAGAATTATGATTTTTCTTTGGATTTTTGTCACATTGTGAGTTTTTTGGGTTGATGATTGAAATCCCTACGATTATTGGTTGATTGAGACTGTTTTGTTGAGATTGACATAACTATTGACAGTGGGTTTATGTTGAGATTGCTCATTAGCGTTTGTGTCGAAAGTGTTGAGTTATAGTTGAATTGTGGTTGAGCTGTGGTTGAATCGCGATTAAGTTCATGGTTGAGCTTGCCATTGTTTTGGTTCTGTGTTGTTGTCGTTGAGTTTGTGGTAGATAATTGATTAGTTGTTGGGTTTGAGTTTTATCTTGTTGAGATTACCTGGTTGTGTGCCTATTATTCAATGTCGTGATTTAAGTAAATTGCGCGGAAGTGTACTGCTTAATCTTCTAGAGCTACTAGGGGTAAAAGGTTGGTTAAAGAAGTAGAGGAACTTAAGCTTGATCAAGCTCTGTTCATTAATGAGCAATGTGAAGCTTGGTACAATAAGAAAAAGAACAACAAATTTGTGTTCGAAGTCTCAGTTGAAGTGGGTATTGATGAAGCATGCCATGTGAGGGCCGACTTGGACAAATTTCATTGGGGCAAGTCATTGGACCTTAAAGGTGCATACTACCTTACCGCGGTGAAACAATTTTATGCGAACCTTAGTGCAGTAGCCGATAAATAATCGTTGGTGCTCAATTCTCTAGTCAAGGGGAAGGCAGTGGTCATAACAGAAGAATTTATTAGTAGGCATTTAGAGCTGCCAGTGGGAGGACAAGTTCCATCTTTTGATAAATGTGGGAGATGTACAATTGATAATGAATGGGATAATTCCGATGCTATGTCTCGACTTGGGATTAGAGCTGCTATGCGATTCACCAACCAGTATACCTTTATACATTACAATTCCCTTCATATTGGACCGCGATTGGTGGCATTCTTGCTTACTCATAATGTTTTACCTAAGGCTAGTGATTCAGGGTACCTTCGTAATGAAGACTTGTACATTTTGGATAAAATGTTTTTCTAAGATGACCAATTCCAAGGCATTGCTATTGCCCAGATGATTATGACTGCTATGTGGCAAGTGGTACATCACAAGGTTGAGATGAAGCGGTTTGTTTTTCCGGTGCTATTGAGCCAGCTATTTGGTCGTCTCAAGGTCCTCAAGAGAGATGAAGCAGTGGCCTATACTTCTGATGTGGATGTCATCAATACGGATAAAATGAGGGAATTCAACTATAGAGAAGATGCTCTTAACAGGTGGGTCAATCCACATCAAGAGAGGGACAATCCTAATGCACTTGCTGTACAGCAATCTAGAGGGGATAATCAAGTTATAGCTCAGTTGCAAGAAGTCAAGGCAGCAGTTAGAGATCTTCAAGATGAAGTGGGAAATCTCATGGCTTCACAAACCAGGATGGAAGATATGTTAAGGGCTTTCATAGAGCAATAGCCACCTCCTTCGGGATAGTGATACCATAAGATCCTAGGATTGCATTTGCTTTTTCAGTTTCATGCATTTAGCTTAGCACTTTATGTTAATCTGACCCTATGTTTTATTTTGTTTCTTTTACTTTGGACAATTGTAACGATAACTTTATGGCTCTTTTTGTGGCGCCCCGTTACCATGGGATACATACCGGAACACCCTGAAGACATTCCAGTACATAACCAATGATAATGGGGCGCTACATTTAATCACAACATTCACTTAACATGGCATCATCATTCTTTATTCTCTTATAAGACATCATAAAGAAAGTCACAATATTTTAAAACCAAAATTTCCCCATTTCATTTCATAAATCAAAACGTATTTACATTGTAGCTTTTAAATACCCATACGTGTACATCATCATATCCTAATACAAAATATCCTACATGAAAGAGGAAATTACATAAAAAGTCTATCTAATCTTTCCAATCCTAGCCGATCGACTTTTGAGCCATTTCTTCTTCTTCCCAAGAGTACAAGACTATACTTCTTGTAGCGTCTCTCAGTAGCTAAAGTCCTCTCTCTCGGTCCTGAAAAACCAATGTTGCAATTTTGGTAAGTTTTATAAATTCAATGAGGTAACCATCATCGATGGTTCACTTAATTCATGCAACACATCACACATGTAACATATATTTTACATCTTTGCATCTTTATATAAATTATCACATATCACCTTCTCATTAAAAAGTAAGAGAACATACATTTCAATCAGTCAACATACGTATAACAATGTATATGAAATGCTTATGTGACTCTTTTCTAATTATTATGTTATTATGAACGAGTGTGTAAACTATCCCGTATCCATTGTGGATACCGGGCTCATGTATGCTGTCCTTTATCCGTTAGGGATACAGGGCTCATTGTACATAGTGAGCCGTTGGCTCTTAATCACATTTGGAGCTTTAAGCTTGTTTTTGGTGGCTACTCAGGTCACAACTCTCATTATTTGATCATGCATTCATGTATGGAATGTATCTCTCATAATATATCAATAATGTCAAGAAGCATTTAGTTCGTCACATTCACATATAAGTAGCACTTCAATATCACATTCATGCATCAAGTCTCGGACCTTCATTGTCCAGCATCAACATAATCAAATCACATTCATATCATCATTCAAAACATATTCTAAAGCAAACAATTAATTGCGTGAAACCGTCTAAGTTACTCACAAGTTGCTCCCGAAGCTAATGCCTGGAAGTTCCAACAAGATGTAGATGTTGACGTTCCAGTTGCTCCTCTATATTATGCAATACATATATATATCACAATTTTGCACAATTTCATAAATATTCATTAATGCACATTATGTATATGAAATATGCACAATGCATGTTCATGACAATCCCGAGTATCGCTCTATTATTCTCGTCACGTAAACATTCATATTTTCAAACTCACATAAGTATCCTTTATACTAGGGTTTACACCTCCATAAAATAATTTGAATCTAATTACATAACTCATTTGATCATTCCAGATTTCTTTAAAAACAGACTTTCGGGTCAACTTTACATGATCATTATGACCAAGAACATGAAGTAATTTAGCAATACTTTCTTCTTAAAAAATGTTCCCCATTGTCTTAAGTTTTTAACAACACTAAGATCATTCAATTTGGTTTAGTATTCCAAAAGTTATACTGCAAATAATTTAGACTGTTCTTCAACTATAATAGTATTCTATACCAAAATTCAAGTCAGATTATGGAATTCTAAAGATAGAATTAAAATTCTAATTCTTTAGAAATATTGTATCCCTATGTCTCTAGTTTATTCCAAATTAAGAATCATTCCATTTGTATAACTACAGAACAAGTTATGTCTAAACTACCAAAGCATGTTCAGTAAAAATACTCCATTTATGAAATTCCAGAACTCCTTATCAATTTTGTCCCAAATTCATCAATCAATCTCCTCCAAATGATTTCATATGGTTATAAATTTTTGTTAAGATATATAAAAATGTGTTTTGAGTCTATTGGTTCAAATCCCGTGTCATTTGGAGGTCATGAGAAGAAGCTATGGTCAAAAGAAGGAAAGATTTTCAAAACAACCCTCCATTTGAAGAGCTTCGAAGTCACGATCGTGCACCTACACAATCATGAGCTTCCAAGTGCTTCTGTGATGTCACGATCATGCACCTACACAATCATGACTTGTACAATCGTGCGTGACACCTGGACGATCGTTCCTTTCCTTCTTCCTTCCGAACTGCAGCTCTCCTTCTCTTCTTCTTCTTTTCTTTCTCTTAAACCAACATCTCTAACTTATATCAACCACATTTTCGACTTCCATTTAACTCAACATAATCATAAACAAATCAAAACCCAAGATTAAAACACAACATCAAAACAAAAAATCATTTGCACAACTCCTTCACATTTTTCTGCATTTTCATTTTCTGCATTCTCTTCATTTTTATCATTCTTTCTCATATCCAGACATCACCTTACACCTATTTTTTATCTCTAAACTCATTTTAAATCATCTCTAAGCCCTCAAAATAAATTTTTTTGTAAACACAGTGAACAACATCTACGTATCCACAGTAAAACAGAGCATATATGAACATTATCTTTCGTGAATTTCTGCACTCTTCTCATGCACATTTTCATCGATCTTTCAACCTGAAAATCATTTTAACATTAACCTGTAACATTTTGATCCTCAAAACACACAAACAATAATATCAATATATTCATCCTATAGCCACGGTATATATAAAAATGTCCATTTTCACATGATCATTTAATGATAACTAAATCACCAAATTTATCTCATATACCAACAACTCATAAGGATTTACATGTACTTACTTGTTAAAAATTCCAATTCTTCCAAAGTCTCAAGAAGCCCTAATTCCTCATGCAACCACGTACATCATCTTGAAGGTGGTTTAGGTTAGGTTTTTCTTAAGGCAAAGGAACAGATAACAAAGTGGGAGTAGAAAAAGGCAGATAAAAGCAAGTTGTAACTTTGGTGGAGGTTCGGTGAATCAAAAATCAATGAAGAAGAAATTTATGAAGAAGAGAACTTAGTCAAGAAACAACAGTAACTTAGTCTTTGAAGTTTAAATGAAACGTGACTTGGTCTTGCTAACATAATCATATAATATAACTTAAACTAAGTGACACTTGTCACTTATCTAACTTTTAAGGCTTTAACTAGTTTTTCTAATAAAATTAGTCCAGTCATCTGCAGCTTTACTCCAAATATCTCCAACTTTCAATGACATAAGTCATTAAATCCCAAAGTCATATATAAAAATTTCCACTGTTATTTGACAATAATTTCTACTACTAATTATCAATTGTCCTGCCACTTGGTATTTTTCCTAATTCAATAATATCTAATAATTTAGGAAATTTTTCCTAAAATTCCCCGCAAATTCTAAATCAACAAGTACACTCTCCAAATCAACAAATAAACCACAATTCTCAATAAAATCACATTCCTTATATATAAATCAATTATACCTGGAATGTCAATGCATGCATGCACAATCATTTTCATGTGCAAAAATACCTATATTCACATTTATGTGTATGTCATATTATGGATGAACATAAAATGCATTTTCTAATCTCTCAATAATCTCTCATATTTAGTATTCTAACCTTAACATGGGTAACAAGATTTTACACTTTTGTTTTATCTCTGTAATTTTGTCATGTATAACTTGATGGGTGATAGGAATCTAAGGTGCGAAATTTGGTTTTGTGACAATGCAATCAGTTATTTCAGGGGGTTTCTTTTCCCTTACTATTTATTCCTTTCTTTGCATTATTCTTTCTCTTTTATCTCACCCACCATTGAGGACAATGTTGATTCTAAGTGTGGGGGAGGATAAATTAATTATTTTGCATGCATTATTTGGCATTGAATTATCTTACAATTTCCATTAAAAAAACCTTTATTTTATGTTAGTTTTGTATTAACTAATTTTGTATACTTTCATCATGCATGTTTGCATACTTGTACATCTTTCACATCCTAATTGTCTTTATAATCCAATTTAATGAGTTAATTATATTATAGGTAAGATTGATCTTAAATAAGATACATAATATGATTAAATTGATTACATACCTTGTCACAATTGGATGTTATAATGTTAAATTGATTGAATGAGCACGCTACTGAATGAGTAAACATCATCGAGTGAGCTATTTTGAGCCTAAAGGATTACTCCCAATCCTATTTTCTTGTGAGTGATATAATTTTCTCTTCTATGTATGTTTACTTCCAGAACTTGCAATGCTTCTTTTCAAGGTTACATAATCATACTATGGTATGTTCTTGAAAGTGATAAAAGGCACTAGGATTGAGCTTGATCCAAATAGCCATCAATTCCCCAGTGAACCCTTTGTGCCTATTGATTGTATTTGAGCCTTTTTTTGTAAACCTATTCCAAAGAATCTTGAACCAAGAAAAATAAATTTACCATTGTTCGATGGTTAGTAGAGCTATAAATGTTGTGCATTCAATATTCTTATTGGTAGGTATACAAAGGAAGAAGTGCGGGGCAGTTTTCTATAGAAATTAAAGGAACATGCTGAAAAATAAAATAAAATAAAAATGTGAAAAGTGAAAAAAATAAAGAAAAAAAAGCAAATTTGGCATTTAAATGGTGTTTTTGAAAAGTTGGGCATGTTCACTTCAGATCAAACTGAAAGAATGATGGAAATTTTGATAATATAGTTGGTGGAGTTTCCTAAGTATTATGGTTGTTAGGCAATTTCTTAATAAATTTTGCCAATGATGATTGTAATATTTGTAATTTCTGCTCTACTAATTATTAAATGTTTGAATTCATATCCTTTCTTTCTTAGCATACTTTACCCTTTGGCTCCATTACAACCAAAGGAATACAGACCTTTTTGATTCATGGATATGTCATAGATGGGAGTAGTGGAGAAGTAGATAAGATGCAAGCTTATGGTAAGAGACATGCATTAGAAGATGATTGAGTCTTCCCCTTAAACACTTGTGTGTGAAAGTGAATGCTTTATGAGAGACTTCATTCATGGCATGTGATTTTGATTAATTGAAGCATTATAATGTCTTATTGTTTCTTAGTTTGTGATCTAATTTATGAAGCATTATATGGCCTTATGTATATACTTCAATTCTTACCTATGATGCTTTCAACTTATTAGATTGAGCTATGATGATGATTAGGTGTGGAATGATGAAAAGAAAATGTTTGTGGGTGTCATTCATTTTAAGTAAACCCTCAGGAGACTGTAACTCCTCCATTATAGACACGTAGTGGTTTAAAGGCTTGTGGCATATGCTAAATGCTACCATACGCCTACAAAAGTGGAATCAATACCTTGTTTATGAATTTAGTAGTTAGTTTTCTATTGTTTTTACTTGGGGACAAGCAATAGTTCAAGTGTGGCGGAATTTGATAAGTCAAATTATTTATATATGATTTTGGGATGAACTGGAACTAATTTGACTTATCTCTATGTGAATTTTGCACTTTATTTGGTTAATTCTCACACATTTCAACTTTATTACTTAATAAGTGCAAATGGATAGATTTTGGAGCAAGAGGCTTAACTTTCATTATGGATTTCAGATAAAGGTCATTCAACTACTTTTTTTAAGAAGACTTTGAGTTCTACAACTTTCGTGAAGACTTCAAAAAAAGTTTTTGCCATCTAAAGGGTCAAAATTGCATGTTTCTGTAGATGTTCAATGTATGTCGGCCCAACAGACATAATGTCCCTCCAAATCGATATGAGCAGAGAGGGAAAGCTGAAAGACCCGAGGAGCTCCACCCAATACACATAATGTCCCCCCTAAATGGACATAAGTAGAGAGGGAAAGCTAGAAGACCCGAGAAGGTCTACCCAGCAGACATTAAGTTTGCTTAACAGACATTGCCAACACTATTACGGTCATCATTTTCCTGTTTGGCAAAAACTAGATTTCTTTGACCCTAAGACACTTTAAATACTCATTTTTAAGACCAAAAGAGGGGTTTTGGTTACGTTTCGCGTTGAGAGATGGTAATCAACTAGTTGGGTATTCTTATATGTCTTGAGAGAGAATATAAGTGAATTTGTGCAATTGTTATTATAACTTGTCATTCAATCAATTCCATACTTCATCGATCAATCTCTTAAATTGGTGAACCCCAAAGCCCTAAATCTAAATCATCAGATTTATCTTGTTTGTTTAGTCATATTCTTTACAATTTTTTGTTTGCTATAATCGAATCATCTTTTAAATTTCTTGTTATTTTGGTTCAAGTAATTAGAATTAATTTAGTAGTGAATATCTTAGTGCTTGTGAGATACGACTTTGGAATACTTGATTTGTAAGTACTAGAAACAATTCTGAGCACTTGCAAATTTTGTTGACCACCAATTTCCTAACAGGAGTATCAGAGCAGGATTTTAATTCTGTAATTTGATTAAACATTTAATTGTTATTGATCGAATTTTGGAATCAAAAAATCAAATCAGATCTGATACATGAAAATTTCTGAAATTCGGGAATTCTAGAATAAGAGACTTGCAAAGTACTGGTTGTGTTTTCGGGATTGCAAGTTATGCAATTTCTTGAGAAACGAAACAAAGTTCTTACGTTTTAGAGTTATCTTTGTGTTTGTGCATTCATAACAACATAAACCCAAAAAGTTAGAAACCTAGGTTCTGGAAAACACAGAACCCCGTAGTTAAATCCTTTCAGTTATCACAATGTGGGTTTTGGAAACCCATAAGCATTAGGCCTGTGTGAATGTGAGTGTGCGGCTATTGAATATGGAGTATTGATTTTGTATTTGTTTTGCTTGAGTCTTGGAGAAGGCTCAATGGGGTGTTATATGCGTTTGAGGATTGTGGCGTTAAAAAACTTGAAAAACGTTGGGCTGTTGTTGGTGTGATTGCTAACGGCGAGGAGACCCAGGCGTGGAGGTGTGTGGCGACGCGAGCAAGGAGTAGGATTGGGAGTTGCTACCTCTGTTGGGAAGCTTGACGCATGACCCACGCATGGAGGCTGTGAGAGGCAGTTCTCTAGAAATAAGGGTGCATGTTGGAAGACAGTTTCCTTCCCACGTTTTGTCTAATCCGTGCAATTGTTTTTAAGCCTTCATTTATTAAATTAGTTTAATAAAAATATTAAGTAGTTTTAAATCTTGATAAATTTAGAAAAGTGTTTTCTAATTATTTTCAAAGAGTATCGGATTGTTTTATAATTTAGTTTATTTTTCAAGAGTTGAATTATTAAATTAAATTAATTCCAAAATTAAATTAGTTATTAATCTTAATATGATTAAGATTGATAATTATATTGATTCCTAATTAAAATTAGAATTAATTAGTTTCAATTAGATTGAAATTAGTTAATTAGAAAAGTAGTTTCTAAAATTAGAATTAATTATTTTTAATTAGATTGAAATTAATTAATTTGACTATTTAAAATTAAGAAAAGTGTTTTCTTAAATAATTAAGAAAGATGTTTCTTAATTAAATTTATAATTTTATTTGTTTAGAGAATTATTATTTAATTTATTTAGAAATTGTTTCTTTATTTATGAATAATAAGTTTCTTAATTTATTAGAAAAGATATTTTTCTTGATTAAGTTTTGAAAATTGTTTTCATTTGTTAATTAAAAAAATTGTGATTTCTTTAATATTTTGAAAAAGTTTTCTAATTTATTAAAGAAAGATTTTCTAATTAATTAAGAAATCAAACTCTAAATAAATAATATAATGACTTTCTTAATTAAATTTAAAAGTGTTTTATTTAATTTTGAAAGTAGTTTCTTTTTAATTTTAGAAAATAGTTTTCTAGTTGAAGAAAAATAATTTCTAATTAGATTAGAAATAATTTCTAATTGGATTAGAAATAATTTCTAATTGGATTAGAATGTGTTACTTATATGATTTTTTTAAAAAAAGAAGGGGTTTTTCTAAATTATAATAAGTAATAAGAATAATTTATTGAAAATTGTTTTCAATTAAATTTTTTTAAAGGAGTCAAGATAAGTTGGAAATAGTTTCCAATAATTGTTTTCAAATAAAATTAAATTTCTATTTGGAATAGAAATTTAATTTATTTAGGAATCAATTGTTTTAATCTAATTTAATTTTCTAAGGAGTTGGAAATGTTATTTTAGATTGTGAAGATCAATAACTAGAATCAAACGAAGGTTGATATTTTATGCATATAATTTGATTGTGAGTGCATAAGTTGCACTTTATTTGTATAGTCGATATATATATATTGGATGCATGACAAATTTTATGTTTTATATGTGTGATATTTTACAAACAATTGTATTTGATGAGACAAATGAAGTTAAATCCCTTGTTAAAATTTTAAGTACACGTTAAGAACGTAACTGTTGCCTTCCATTATTATAAGAATAAACCAGAGTTCTATTTATTGTAGGCTTATTGAGCAAACTCAACGCCGTTTAACCCGAACATGTTTAATCTTATGATAGTGAGTTCTACTTAACTAAATTTGTGTGAATTTAATGAGCAAACTCATGATAATATAAATTTAGAGGCAAGGTTAGGAATAATATATAAGATATATTTTGGCAAGAGTTGTCACCTAACAGATCTAGGAGTCACATGAGATGTGATTGATAAAGTTATTATCTACCTAATTTAAGTCTAGTTGGTTTATTGAGTAAACTCAAGGTCAACTATATTTGAATGGGATCCTAGCCCACTAGAGAGATTAGAGTAATATTTCCGAATAGTAGTGAGGGCTATTATGTCGAATAAAATAGTGGGAGTAACCAAATACATGATTAAAGTCCTAATCTAATTTGGTAGTCATGGTGTATAATTAATTACTTACATTCTTACATTTATTTTGTTCTAAGTGGAATTTATCTTATTTAATATAGTTGATACTTAGTGAACTAAATTTCTTGGACATAGGACTATGTTTGAGAAGATTTTTCAAAAGTTAGATACAAAGTTGTATGTCCATTATGTTATTATGCTATAATCCTTGTTGAGGATTCGGTGACAAAGTTTTATAGATATGTTAAAATCATATAGATGACAAAATGTATTGACATTTTGAGTTGACTAATGTCTCATAAACTTTGATAACAACATGCACGATGTATATTAAAACCATGATAGCAAAATGCAAAAGGTTGCAGAGGCAGAGGTGAAAGGTATAATTCCTTGTTGGAATTGTTCCAATTAATTTAGCCTAATAAAAGCATAAATATGGACTACAATTAAAGGCTTTACTGTAGTATGATAATAGTTTTCATAAGAATAAAATGATTGTATGACTTTTCTTGCCTACATTTGATATGATAGAGACCATATGTATTTTTAATTCATGTTTATGAGTATTTGATACTAAACTTAGATTCAACATTATTGTAATGTTCAATGCATGATTAGAAATAGATTGTTAAGTAAAAGTAGTTGATCCAATTTTATACAAAGAGTTTGTATGTGTTAGATCAAAGGAGACTTATGCTTAACATAAGTGGCAAAAATTAAAAGTTGGATAACCGAGATTATCCTTTTATGTCATATTAGTTAAATCAACATAACGAGAATCATAAAGTTACATACTAGGATATATGTATCTTTTGGATTATGAATTGTATGGAACTTGTGAAACTTGTAAAGTTGAAGAATAACGAAGTCCACCTTTGGTGAAAGGATGATGATGGTATTGAATTGTTAAATCTTATACATGTGATGTATTGGATGGAATAACAATTCATAGAAGGATAATATTATATTTCATTATATTACTAATGAGTTTATGAGATATAGTCATATGTATTAAATGAAATGATGATTTAAAGTTTTGAAATGCTCAAACTGTTTAAATCAAATTAAGTAAAAATTAAGCATTGAGAATGTTGAAGCACGTCGATGAGATCCTTGTTGCAAGTTATATTTTTTCGATTATCTATAGGGAATCAAATTCTTTGGTGAATACCTTCACAACTAAATTCATAAGAGTATGGATTTATGTAAGGAGGAAAATATAATATGAGATATTGTAGGATGCAATATTATTTCTTCTATAGCGATACTTAGTACAATAACTTACCTTTAATAGTTCTAGTTGAATTAATTAGCAGGATTTCATATTAGATATGAAATGATATGTCTTTGAAATAGTTAAAGCTAGTGATTTAAGGTTGTGATGCTTAGCTGAAGCATGTATTATCCATTTAGTTTAGAACTAAATTGGATAATAAAAGGTTATGAGATATCCAAGAGATTGGACATAATCTTACAGATTCATTGAACAAATTGTTTGATTCAATGTATACATATAGGAGAATGGTTCTCAAGATAAGTAGTGGGAGTAAGAAGGAATTTGAAAGGTTCAAATCTCATAACATTACATCAAATTGGAACTAGTGCTTTTAATGATACATTTGATGTATAGTTAAAAGGGTACAACATATTGAAAGATTCACTTTCATGAACAATTTAAAGAGTTTGTTTTAGAGATGATTGTGAATTTATCACATTTATAAGAAGGTTAGTAGGAGTATATTTGCCCTCTTCAGTGGGAGTATATGGATACATATTGCTCATAGAGAACAACAATTCTAACATTCAATTATTGAACATGTAATTGTCGAGAAACAACTCTTGTTAGATATGAAAAGGTAACAACTTAATTCTGGAAATTAGATCTATAGAGATAGATTGGACATTGTGAACTTATTCTAAATCCAAGTGCATAGATAATGCACTAAAGATGTTTAGTATTTAAGATATCAGATACTTGTGAAGTATTAAAGATATTCGTTATTCTATGTGTGAGTTGATATTTAAGTTCAAGATGATAAGGATATAACTTTAGAAGTAAATCCTAATTAAGTTTTTTTTTACTGAGAACAATATCATTAAGGATTGGAAAGGTTCTATTATAGCAAATGGTCGCTAATTAAGCCATAATACATTTTTCATTTAGTGGAAATGATTAATTGGATCAACAAGTTCCTTAGTGAACTTAATATAGTTTCTTTACATTGTTTAAGACAATAATGTACTGTAAAACATTAGAGCCATTGGGCATGCATAAGGAGCTAATGTCTCATCAATGATCCAAGAATGTGTTTAAGCAATTTTTCTTAATTATGATGATAATTAAGATGGGAGTTGTAAGATTTAATCAAGTCTCACTACAGAGAATCCTGTAGAATACTCTCATTAAGCTACTATCCCAATAGTAGAATAACCGTCATATGGTGATAAGGTATGAGATACTTAAACGATTGGCTTAGTGCAAGTGAGAGATTGTTGGTTTGTGTCCTATAGCCAATCGCTTTGGTTGTAGTTTAGTGACAAATTATTTAAAGGCATTCTTTATCTTGTACATGTTTAAATGTACATGATAAAGTCCATGGGATAATTGTACATTGCAAATGAAATTATAATGAGATTATAATTATGAGATTCATATTGCATTTATGTATTATTCCTAAATGTTCTTAGTTATTGTTCTATTAAGATTGGGCATTAATAGAACATAAAAAGACTAGCACACATTTTGTTTTTCCTTATAAAGGAAGTAGTCGATCTCATAAGCTAAAGTATAGAGATACTTAAACAAACATATAGGTGCTTCTTAGAGAACAAGTTCATTGAACAAACTCGATATGAGAAATCAATTTGGAACATTACTTGTATGTCTATGGAATTCTCGTTGTGATGATTGTATAAGTGATCCTTTGAATTGAGATAGGCCATCAAAGTTATATTGTATAGGGATTATTATGTTTTGATACTACTTATGATCTATTTAATCATGGGTCGTTTAATCGGTAGTCATTAGATGTAGCATGAACTAT
>JAOQMS010006142.1:0-17141 GCA_027563885.1 Erythroxylum longipes
ACAACCCACCAAGTCACCAACACAAATCCGTTTTCAACCCACCAACACAATCAAAGATTCATAATTCATTGAAAAATGAAAAAAATTCTAAACACTAACACACACCCAAGATCGGGTCTTTGTCGGGATGGTGAGGTGGCTGGTCGGGTGATTGCCGACTGTGGGTGCGATGGTGAAGAGGGCGAGGAGAGGAGACTGCGGATGCGGGTGTGATGGCGATGAGGGCGAGGAGAGGAGAGTACTGGTGCGGGTGCGGGAGAGGAGAGTCGGAGACTGCGGGTACGGGTGCGGGTGCGGGTGCGGGAGAGGAGACTGCGGGTGCCGGTGCGATGGCGAGGATGAGGATCAGACAATGGTGGTGAGAAGACATCGAGTGCAGGAGAGGAGAGTCGGAGACTGCGGGTGCTAGTGTGGGTGTGGGAGAGGAGACTGCGGGTGCGGGTGCGATGGCGAGGACTAGGAGCAGACGGCGGTGGCGAGGAGCAGATGATGGTGGTGAGAAGACGGCGGCGAGCGAGAGAGAGAGAGGAGAGTGACAGAGAGAGAAGCAGAGTGAGATGTGAGAGTCAGGGCGGCGGGGGGTGGGGGGTGGGTAGTAAATTAGGTTAAACTTCCGGAAATTGCAATTTAGTCCTTGCAATTTTCGGAACTTACAGTATCGACCGGAATTAATGGTTCCGGCTGGTACCTACCGGTAAATGCCGGTACTGGCTGGTATTTATAGCCGGTACTGACGTGAAGGATTTCGTACCGGTTTTCGGCTGGTAGGGTACCTTTCGGCCGGTACCGGCCGAAAGGTACGAAATCCGTAATACTGCACTACACCACATTAAAGTCTTTTAAGAAAGCAAAAACTAAATAAAATTCACGGTTGTAAGTTAACAAGTCACAACGGTGCATGTAAATCACAACTGTGAATTATACTCACTAGTGTGACAACCGATATGAGTTTTAGCTAACTCACCAATTAATAATTAATATTAATAAAAAATAACACAATTAATTTATATAGTCATTATATAAACTTACATTATTATATAATACTTCATAATAACTACCAATTAATACGGTTGTCGCTAACATATATACTTAATATTAATATATAATATTAACATAAAAAATTAATAATAACTAACAATTAGTTACAGAAGGGTATGATTAAGATTTAAATTTAAAATTAGCATATAAAAATTAATTAGAATGAACAATTATAATTGACGGTTATAATTGCATATAAAATAAATATTAAAATATGGCACCAAATAATATAGTAACAATAATTAGTAATAATAATTAATAATGGATAAAAAATTATAAGCTCATAATTGACAGGGAATTAATAATAATCATTTATGAATAGTAACTTAATTATAACTAAATTAAAAATAAAATTATATTATGAAAGAATTAATAAAAAGATGCCTATTTATTAATCAACACTAACGAAAAAGTTAGAAAAACCAAAAACCAAAAAACATCCACAGTTGTGACTAAACACAGGAGTAACACCTATGACTATCTAGTCACAGGCGTGAATGCTAAAATGTATATTTAAACTTAACAAAGAGGTATACATATTAACATATTAGTATACAAAAGTTAATAATAATTAACAATAATAATCAATTAATAATGCAGGCTTCACATTAATATATATACCTAGCATTAATATATAATATTAATATATAGTAACTAATAATATAATAATTTGTCACTAGGTATATATTAAGACATTAATATATAAAACTTAACAAAAATTAACAAATAATAATACAGGGTTATGATTAAGATTAAATTTAATATTAGCATATAAAAATTAATGACAATAAACAATTAATTTAAAGTAATTATACAGCTAATAAAAAATTTATTTTGTGTATTTATACAACTGATATCATTAACTCTATATATTAAAGAGTCAAATGCGTCGTTTTAAAAATAACTTATTATTATTAATTATTAATTATTATTAAGTATTATATACTAATATTAAGTATATATATAGCTCTTCACGGCTGTGAATAACAAGTCACAACTGTGAATTGCATATTAATTTTATTTACTTATGATGAAAATGTACAACAAAGTTTTGGTTGGTGATGATTAGTTTTATTAATTTATTAATTACAACCTGTTAATATTAATTTTTGGAGGGAAGCATTTATAGTTAGATATAAAATCTAATAAGGTTAAAAATTGTTTGACGGTATCATTATTTTTATTAATTCAGAGCAAATGACTTTTAATCTCAAAACTGTATAGATGATGGAAAATAATAATAATTTTAGTTAAAATTAAAATAAGGCAGGGTCGTAATAATAAATTTAATCAATTTTAAATAAGTCACGGCTATGACTTCTTAAGTCACAACTGCGACTTAATAGCCTTATCACGACTGTGACTTCAGAAATCACAACCGTGATAATCGTGACTTAAGTGGGTGATGATCTATCACAGTTCTGAGTTCTAAAGTCACAACTATGAACGAATTACACGGTTGTAACTTATAAGTCACAGACGTGAATCATAAAATTAAGAATACATTTATTTACATAGTTTTTTTACATCATTAATTCTTTGTAATATGGTAATAATATGATCTTAATATTATAAATAAATTTAAATTATATAGTAATTTCAAAAATTACGTTATAGATATAAAAAATTATGCTGAAAGCTAGTATAAGTATTTTTTTTTTAACAAGACTTATAATAAATATTGAATATAATTAGATATTAATATGGGAAATGTGAATCTTTAACATAAAATAAGTGATATTAATTTATTTGATCATCAAAAATTTGTTCTTCTAATTATTTTTATTAATTTACAACCATTTCATTTTAAGTTAACTTTAGGTGACTTAATTAACAATATGAAATTATGTTTTAATCTCAAAACTGTATAAATGATAGAAAATAATAATAAATTTAGTTAAAATTAAAATAAGGCAGGGTTATAATAATAAATTTAGTCAAATTTAAATAAGTCACAACCGTGACTTAATAGCCTTATCACGGCTGTGACTTAAGAAGTCACAATCGTGATATAAGTTACAGAAATAATAATAAGAACATAGTTTTTTTACGTCAACTTTTGAAAGTAATCATAATTTGTTCATGCAATAACTTTTCAACCTAACACTTTTTTACGTAAACTTTTTCACCTTACCCTTATTTGTCATGCATGCAACACTTAATTAACTAAATAATAATTAAGAATTAATAATTAATAATAACAATTAATTATATTTTCCACAACCGTGAACTATGAAGTTAAGAATACATTTGTTTACATAATTTTTGACATCATTAATTCTTTGCAATATAGTAATAATGTGATCTTAACATTATAAATAAATTTAAATTATATAGTAATTTCAAAAGTTATGTTAATAGGTGAATAAATTATAATTGTAGATTAAAAAATTATATTGACAGCTATTATAAGTATTTATTTTTTAATAAGACTTATAATAAATCTTGAATAATACATATAAAAAGTGCCATAATTAGATATTAATATGAAGAATGTGATTTTTTAATATAAAATAAGTGATATTAATTTATCTGATCATCAGAAATTTATTCTTCTAAACCAGGTAAGCATCAAAAGCTACCATACTTGTTCATTTTTTAAAAAATACATAACATTTTTTAAAAGTATATTAAAAATTTTAAATGTGCTAATTAAAATTTATTGTTTCGTTAATGTAAAAAATACATGGTAAAAAAGAACTTCACTATAATAGGAACAAGAGGATATCGTCTTCTAGCAAAGAAAAGGATTCGATTATGATACAAACAAGATTTTGCATAGTGTTCAACTGAACTCTTACTTTAAAACTGATTTGATACAGACATGTGATGTCACTTGAGATAAGGTGGTATGATAGACACAAGACCACCAAAAGGCAGTCACATATTTGTCCTATAAATCATCTCGTTATAAGGGATTTTGTAAAATTTTAGGAATGGTAAGAAAGACTTGTTCGAGTTCTCATATTTATAGTTTTTTTTGGAAAACAAAAACATAGTCGGTGATCAAAAAAAAGAAGGCTACTGGGCCTGCGGTTGAACAAATTTAATCGACTCAGTTGTGCTTACATAGTGCAGAATGAGAGTCGATAGGAATAAAGTTTTATTGGTAGTGGTTGCATAACGGTTAAAGTTTCTAGAAGATTCTCTATCAGTGGGTGACGCAAAAGAGATGGATCTTGCATTCAATGGGTCAATCTATGTTGAACTTAAAGAAGACTTACTAGTGGACCCTATTTCTAAAGAAACTGGTGGGGTTAAGGTAAGATACCATGGTTTGGTTGAGCTAGAATGTTGCGATCCAGTAAATGAAAACCTTGACAAGGTGGAGTCATTTTTAAGTGTTGATCTTGACAAGGAGGAGTCATTTTTAAGTGTTGATCTTATGGACCAAGGGTGAAATTGAAAAGATGAGAATTGTTGATGATTATGTGAATTATAAAATTCTAATGATTCTTCAAAGTCCAATGAACATACCACCGTGGTAAGTTTTAAAAATTCAACAAATATTTGGACACTCTGTAATAATAAAGAAGGTTTAAATTATAAGTAAATAGGAGACGGGACATTAGAAAAATAACAAAACCTAAAAAGTATAACATAAGTGTGGCAGTAGTAATAAACTTATGTATGTTACAAAAGTTTGAAAATGAATACTTTTTAAAAAGATGTCAATAGCCTTATAGAATGAAAGTAAAATTAAGTATATAAATAAGAGAAATATGATTAACAATATTACCTTCCGTAGATAAGAAAAGAGAAATGGTGGGACAATTACAAAAGTTGGTAACAATTCTGAGCATTGATAAAAGAACATTTATGAAAGTTAAAGCATACTTGAAAACGCCTGATAAGATAAAAATAAGAAATTATAAAAGAATACATGACAAAGTTAAATGAAGTAACTTATCTAAATCTAATGAAATTCTTTTAATGGAAAACTTCATAAATCTATAACACAGCAACATGACATGCATCTCATACAACAATATTTACGTAAAAGATACATGCATATTAACAATATATATATATGTATATAGCAACAGAAACATAACCGAATGAGAATACCTCCGACCATTATCCACCGAAATCTTCTTGTCTCTGTGTTTGAATCTTCTATCCTCTTCCTTTAACACGACGATGGTGTATGCTTAGTGCTTAGTAAGGATAGGGACCAAACAACATTTATAAACCGTCTCTATACCTCTGCCCATCATAGAGGAGAAAACTCGGGAGTATGGGCGATAAAGTGTGCATGTGTAAGGGAAGCACATGAAGCGTGGGAAAATGGACCATAATATGAACAATTGGAAGGTTAGGTAAAATTTTAAAATCTTATATTCTCCTACTTGGTCCATTTAACCCAACACCAAACATAACAAGAAATGAAATATATGAATCATGGCAATAGGTCCTCTTATAGTGAGAATTATCTTCCATATATTACATATATATAATTTCTCATTACTAGCACTTTAAACTTAATGAATAAAACGTAAGTTTATTCTGGGTCCAAATTAAATGACATTTCTCAAAACCAATCAAAATATATGTGCACAAAATATATGAGAAAATATCAAACAAAATAAGAGTTTCATTGAAGCAACAAAAGTACAACAAAAATCATATTATGGAACCAAGTCCCATTTGCACTACATGATCGCTAAACTGCTTAGGTGGCATGCCTTTAGTTAAAGGATCCGCAATCATCATATTAGTGCTAATGTGCTCTATGACAACTTTCCTTTCCTTAATATGTTCTCTTATGGATAAATGCTTAATGTCGATATGCTTACTTCGATTTCCACTCTTATTATTTTTATCCATAAAGACCGCAACAAAGTTGTCGCAATACAACCTTAATGGCTTAGAAATTGAATCAACAACTCTGAGCCCAGATATAAAACTCTTCAACCATACACTAAACGTGGTAGCCTCAAAATACGATACGAACTTAGCCTCCATAGTGGAAGAGCAATCAGTGTCTGCTTGGCACTTCTCCAAGATATAGCTCCACTAGCTAGCATGAAGTTATAACCAGATGCTGATTTCTTTGATTCAATGCAGCTAGCAAAGTCTGAATCGGAGTATCCAACTACTTCCAGGTTCTTAGTTCGCCTATACAGAAGCATGTAGTCTTTTGTGCCCTGAAGATATGTCATAATCTTATTTGCAACTTTCCAGTGGTCAACGCCTGGATTACTCTGATATCTACCTAACATTCCAATAGCATATGCGATTTCAAGCCTAGTGCAGACCTAAGCATATATAAGGCTTCCAACAGCTGAAGCATATGAAATGTTCTTCATGTGTTCCCGTTCAAAATCATTCTTTGGGCATTGATTCAAACTGAATCTATCACCCTTCACTATAGGTGCTACACTTGGAACACAATCTTTCATCCGAAATCTCTCTAAAACTTTATTGATATAGGTGTCTTGAGACAAACCCAAAATGCCTCAAGATCTTTCTCTATAGATCTTGATGCCAATGACATAAGATGCCTCACCCATATCTTTCATATCAAAATTCTTTTAGTGAAATTGTGTCACTTCATATAGCAAATCCTTATCATTAGTTGCAAGTAAGATGTCATCCACGTATAACACAAGAAAACAAGTCTTACTCCTACTGACCTTTTGGTATAAACATTGGTCCATTATATTCTCTTCAAAACCGAAAGAAGTGATAACCTAATGGAATTTAAAATACCACTGTCGGGAGGCTTGTTTTAATCCATATATGGATTTATTAAGCTTGCAGACTAAATGCTCAGCACCACTAGAGGAGAATCCTTTAGGTTGTTTCATGTAAACCTCTTCCTCTAGTTCACTATTGAGGAACGTCGTTTTCACATCCATTTGATGTAACTCAAGATCAAAATGAGCTACTAATGCCATAATCACACGAAGATAATCTTTCTTAGATACAGGAGAAAAAGTCTCCTTGTAGTCGATTCTTTCCCTCTTAGTGAACCTTTTGGCAATAAGTCTTGCCTTATGTCTCTTAACGTTGCCTCGTGAGTCTTTCTTTGTCTTAAATACCCATCTACATCCAATCAATTTTACACCATTGGGCAAGTTAACGAGATCCTAGATTTGGTTAGATGCCATAGAATGCAACTCATCCTTCATAGCATTATACCACAAGTCCAATTCCTTATAACTCATGGCCTGTGAAAATGTTTCAGGATCATTTTCAGCTCCAATGTTATAATCTAACTCTTGCAGATACACTATATAATTACTAGGTATTGCTGACCTTCTAACCCTAGTAGATCTTCTCAATGCTGTATCATTATCCTCATGAAGAACCTATTGTTTAATTGGTTGCTCAACAATTTCTGGTTGTTCTTCATTTACAACTTGATCTACTGGATTAGTATTCATAGCTTGTGTAACTCCAGTAATTGGTTGTCCAACACCCGTTTGAACTTGATGGGTGTGGATGACAATCAATCTATCACTTGGACCAGAGGGTTGAGCTTCACAATGGCCCTTTTTAGAAACTACGTCTGGAAAATGACCACTCCCACTGATCAAGTCATTCTCAATAAATTTTGCATTTCTTGATTCCACAATCCTAGTGCTGTGAGATGGACAATAGAATCTATACCCTTTAGACCTTTCAGCATATCCAATGAAATACCCACTAATGGTCCTTGGGACTAGCTTCTTCTCTTGTGGGTTGTAGATTCTCACTTCAGACGGGCATCCCTAAACGTGTATATGTCTCAAACTCGCTTTCCAACCCTTAAATAACTCAAAAGGTGTCTTTGAGACAGCCTTGGTTGGAACTCGGTTTAATATATACACAGCTATCTTTAGAGCTTCAGTCCACAAGAATTGAGGAAGTTTTGTGTTACTCCTCATACTTCTTACCATATCCATTAATGTTCAGTTTCTTCTTTCTACCACACCATTCTGATCTGGAGAACTAGGCATGGTGTACTGGGTAACAATCCAATGTTTCTGAAGAAATTTCGCAAAAGAACCAAGTGCTTGTCCACTTTCAGTGTACCTACCATAGTACTCTCCACCTCTATCTGTTCTCATGATTTTGATCAATTTTTCACATTGATTCTCCACTTCAGCCTTAAACATTTTAATGGCATCTAAAGCTTCGTCTTTATAACGAAGTAAGTAGAGATACATATATCGCGAAAAATTGTCTATGAAGGTGATGAAGTATTTCGGACTATTTGTGTCCATATCTGGACAACAAATATTTGTATGTATGATTTCTAATAGGTTTGTACTCCTCTTGGCACCCTTTTTAGACTTGTTAGTTTGCTTACCCTTAATGCAATCCACGCAAGTCTCAAAGTTAGAAAAATCCAAAGTATTAAGTACTCCTTCACTTACTAACGTCTTAATTCTCTCAATGGAGATGTGTCTTAATCTACGGTGCCATAACATAGAGGATTCTTCATTCACAACACATCATTTCAATCCAGCAGTGACATACATCGAATTGTAGGCATCATCATTTTGTAACTGAATGGAATAAAGACCATCAGATAATGTACCATAACCAATAACTTTAGATCCATTACATAAACTGAAACCAGAATATGAAAAGTTAAAGGCAAAACCAAAAGGTATAAGTCTTGATACATAAATCAAATTTCTAGAGAAATGTGGAACATAAAAGGTCTTTTCCTAACACAAAACAAAGTCACTACTCAAAACTAAACTACAAGTGCCAACGATTGCCACATGTGAACTCATCTTGCTTCCTAAATAGATGAATTGTTCACTTCCTACTGGCTTCCTTAGGTTTTGCATACCCTATAATGTATTTGAAACATGAATTGTAGAACCAGAATCAATCCAACATTTGTTATGATTAACATTAACCATATTAGATTCATAACAAATAAATGAAATTTGAGTAGCTTTCTTCTCGAGGTACTTGAAACATGGATTGTAAAACCAGAATCAATCCACTATTTGTTATGATTAACATTAACCATATTAGATTCATAACAAACAAATGAAATTTGAGTACCTTTCTTCTCGAGCTAGTTCTTGAATTTAGCCCAGTCTTTCTTCATGTGTCTCTTCTTTTTACAGAAGAAGCACTTAGATGGTTTCTTTATATCGTACTGAGGGTAAATTTTCCCTTTTCCCTTGCTTTTGACTTCATCCTGTCTCTTCTTTCCTGAAATGGTCAAATTGACCCTTTCACCCTCTTCCATCAACAACCTCTCCTCTTCTTGTGCACACATGGTCAACAACTCATTAATTGACTACTTGTCCTTATGTATGTTGTAAGAAATCTTGAAAGGACCATATTGTTGAGGCAGAGTGCACAAAATGTAATGCACCAGGAAAGATTCTGATATAGTAACATCCAACGCTTTCAGCTGAGCCGCTATGTCCCTCATAAACATGATGTGATCACGAATGCCCTTTATTTCAGTAAGCCTCAAGGATGACAACTGCATAATCAAAGTGCTGGCAAGGGCCTTGTCAGATGTAGTGAATTGCTTATCAATGGCCTTCAATAGATCTCTGACATTATTATGCTGTTCGACAAAACTACGAATACCAGCAGATATCTTGGTCTTTATGAACATCACGAAGAGGCAATTGGATCTCTCCTATTTTTCACAAAGAGCAGCAGCATCTGAAGTCCTGGTCTCAGTCATATTCGGTGGTTTGTCCTTCCTAATAGCATAGTCTATATCCATCCAGCCCAAATGAAGTAGAATTTTCTCCTTCTAGACCTTATAGTTGTCACCTCTCAATTCGGGAATATCACACTTATTATCAGAAATATTCACAGTCTGAGTAACTGCAAATTAAGAAATAAAATATATACTTGTTATATAATTCAGGGCCAATAATAATTCACAGTTTACAAATGTAAAACATGCATTTAACACATGAATCTAGTGACATAAGACTTACGTGTGGGCTAAAGTTCTACTCAATTAGATCCATCCAAAACTTTATGACAAAACTATTGAATTATGTTCCTTTTCTTAATTCATGTGGGTAGATTAAGAAATATAATATGATATTTCATCCTAATTAATCATACAAATATAACAAAATTTCTGTGGGTAGATTTCATCATATCACATATGATTAACTACAATTAATGATTTAATGTGATCTTAAAACTAAATATATAATTGTAATTAATTTGAGATGCTTTGGCTACTCCCAATTAATTAAAATCATATGATCACTAACATTATCTTAAGCTTTAAATTAAAGCCTAAACATTTGCATCAATTAATAAATAATGCAAACAAATCAAATAATAATGCACAAATTATTTAATATAAATTTGCATGTATAATAATCACAAAATTTTATACATACAAAATTTTCAATTATTCACATGTAATTTGTGCAAAAATTAAACAATTATAATATGCATGTTAAAAACTTAAATTCCAACATAAGACATAAAAAAATAAAAATTAATATTTTTTATAAAATATTAATACCAAAATGATTTTATAAATAAAATCATAACAAAATGGGTTAGGCCTTGATTAACCCAATAATTACTAATATTAACAAAATTAATATTAATAAAATTTTAAAAAATATTGGACAGTTGTCTTCAACCTCCAGCTGGGTCGGGTGTGACCCAGCTACAACCCAACGGAGCTCTTTGCACCAGATGAATAGGGGACGTGCATGGATGGATGAGGGTCGTCGATGGGATGACGATGATCAGACGACGAGCATGAGACGTCGGAAAACAGACCATGCGACGCTCCATAAATGGCAATGTCTAAAGCCTCACATACTGCCATCGTCGTCCCTCCTCCCTACATGGTCCGGTCATGGTTTGGAGCTCCATGGAGTATCAAAAGACTATTCTCATGTCCATAATAAACACATATGTCAAGAATATAAAATGATTCAAGATCAGCTCACATAGCAGAAGGGAAAAATCGAAAACAGAGCATAACAGAGCATGTATTCTCAGACAGTGGAAGTAAGGTCGAGGCGCTAAGGGCTCTGATACCAAATGTAAATCTATAACATAGCAACATGGAATGCATCTCATACAACAATATTTACGTAAAAGATACATGCATATTAACAATACATATATGTATATAGCAACGGAAGCATAACCGAATGAAAATAAGTCTAGCCATTGTCCACTGAAATCTTCTTGTCTCTGTGTTTGAATCTTCTATCCTCTTCCTTTAGCATGATGATGGTGTATGCTTAGTGCTTAGTAAGGATAAGCACCCAAACAACGTTTATAAATCGTCTCCATACCTCTGCCCATCACAGAGGAGGAAACCTGGGAGTATGGGCGATAAAGTGTGCGTATGTAAGGGAAGCACATGAAGCATGGGCAAATGGACCATAATATGAATAGTAGGAAGGCTAGGTAAAATTTTAAGATCTTACAAAACTATCAATTAACAAAGTTGATAAGACACAACAGTATATAATTCGTAAAATAGAGGCAATACTTTATAGGCTATCAAGAGAGTTTTGGAAGAAACCAACATACTTGCATCAAAAAGTAGTACAAATTGTTCGTAGTTTTTTGCATTGTAGATACGACAACTTCTAAGGTAAATGCAATGAAACATGTGAATATAAAAAAATAGATTATGATTAATAATCAACTAACAAGAATGAAAAATGAAATGAAAAAGTATATACAGTAACTTACAATTTTTGTGAATTGAACTTCTGATAGTCTTATTTAAGGCGAAAAATCTTTAATCAAGAGAAAAATAAATTAAAAGAAGAATAAATGATTAAAAATTATTTAGAGATAAAAATATGAAAACAAAATTCACAACAGATATTTGGAAATAATATTGTAAATAATTACCGTTGGTTATAAAAAATGAATAAGTAAATAAAAGTTAATTAATAGAGTTAAAATTACAATAACAGGCCTGGAATGTTCATCGTGACCTGCTACATAAGCGAGTCCTCCTGTAATTTCAATGGGAAAATCATCTGCTATCAAGTTTTCTGCATTTCAAATAAAATACGAAGAAGATAAAAAAAAAAAGAAGATAGAGAAGAATAGAGTTGATTTTTTAAAAACCATAAGATTAAGAACTAACAAAAAAAGTGTAAGAAATTATGATCGAATTTATAATATTATAATAAAAATTATTGTTATGTTATAGATAAATATGCTTTCTCTACATGAAAGGCAAGTTTTTAAATTTTTTGTAGCAAATTTAACATTGTCATCGTTAGCTTTGCGTAACCGTTCAATACAAGCATTATCACAAAATTTTTTCTGTAATCAAAAAATAATATTAATGGCAATATATATTTTGTTACTCATATAATATTACTTCTTTATTGAAAAAAATAAAACATCATAATAAGACAAATATGTGACTTGATTCTGCGAAAGAGGAGTCTGTTATGTTATATAATGCAGTAAACCTTTTTTTTTAGAGTGGATCTGGGAAGATGTTTAAACTCATGTAGCGCTTCTTTGTTACTTATCTTCAACAGGTAAAACAAATGAATACGACGAGGAAGATGAGGGCAAACACACAAAATAAATATAATGAAAAAAATTCTATTTTTAGATTTCGTGGGTAACAATTAAATTTCATTTATAACATGTCATATTTAAATCAGCGGCGTATCTGAAAGATTATATATTGAAATCGACGGGGGCTTAAATGTTGAAAGATCATGTTTTCTGACGAGATGGAGCATATTTTTTGAGAAATTTATTTTTCTTTCAAGATCAGAAAGTTGGTGTCAAAGGAATAAAGGAAAAAATTTATTAAGAATGTTGATTGTCACGGGTGTGACATGTAAAGTCACACTGGTGAAAGTAACTCACGGGTGTGACTTTACATTTCACGCCCGTGAACATGTATAATTTTTTGCTTCCAATTTCTTTTTTTTCAGCTAACTTAAATTTATGACCGTTAGGTTTAAGGACGTCTTCTTTCAAAATTTAATATATACCTCTTTAGTATTTACGCCTATGACTTGATAGTCATAGGCGTGACTCCCATTCATGGTTGAGTCAGAACCGTGCATGTTATTTGGTTTTTTGTTTTCGTTACTGTTAATTAATAAATTGGCGTATTCGTATTAATTATTTCATAATATAATTTTATTATTAATTAAGACAACAAAAGTAGAGTTATAAACAAAATAAAGTGATAACTAAAAAGGAAATAACTAATACCTGGAGAAAGTTTTCCTCTTTGTTGAATAGCAATCGGCATTCCAAAATCCCCATAAGAAAACTTATAAAGCTTAATTTGTGAGCTTAAGAGATCTTGCATCGGGTCAATGTTAACAATTTTTGTAATAGTTAAAAACATTCCTCTATTAACTTCAGCTTGCTTACTAAGATCTAGTCTAAAATAAACACTAGGAAGAAAGTTGTCTTTCCCTTATCTCATTAATGATTGAAAGATATGGTGTGTATAAAGAAGGCCTATGTTTTAGATTGGCCTTGATTGCTTCCGTCGCTTTCTCCATGGCATCAAAAATATAACTCATTATTGACTTTTCTTCACTATCAGCAAAACGAAGCACCCTCACCAAAGATTCACAAACTCGGATAACAAAGTGACATTGAGACCAAAATTCTTTATCTTCTAGTATAATATTACAAACCTCCACTCTAACATTAGACCTTGCATGTTGAGATGAAATCCACTTATCCCTTGTAAACATTTGTCTTAACTCTTTCTTAATCGAAACAAAAGAATGAAGTGATAAGAAATTTGTTGCAAATCTTGTCACAACAAGACGACATAAATTCTCACCATTGGTAAATTCCTTTCTCATAAAATTCAATACCGATGTACGATTATAAATGAACTTTCTCATCAAATATAAGGGATCCTAGGTATTTCAATAACAGTCCCCTATATTCTCCAGCATTAGATCAATGCAATATGCAACACAAGGAGTAAAATTTTTTTACATATTCTGCAACCTTTTTCTACCATTTTATAAGCAGAATCATTTTCAGTAATAAACTGAACAATATTTTCTGACCCTATTTCATTCACAACTTCATCAAATATCGCAAAAAAAGTCTTAGTATTTCTAATAAGGCCAGATGCATCAATAAATTTCAAAAACATAAAGCCATTTGTAAAATAAACCAATTAATTAATCATAGGCTCTTGTCTCTTATTTGTCCAAACATCACACATGATTGAACATCCATAATTACCCTAATTTACTCTTCTTTCTGCCAAATAACTTCTAATTTTAGAAACAAAACAACTCAAAAGTTTACCTCTTAAGTCATCAATCGAAAAACCTTTGTAATAATAAAATTGAGAAGCATTGAATGATGAACTTGTATCATACCACCATTTAGCTACTGCTATATCGACATTATGAGCTGCATCTCTTGATTGCATTGCACTACGAATTGGAGGTTGGGCTCCAGCAGTTGTTCGTGGAGCAAAGAAACTAGTCACCTACCTTCTTCTCTTCCTCACATCAAGTTCAGGTACTTCTTCTTGTGCCTGAGATGGAACACTGCCAGTACTACTACCACCACCAAATACCACCACTACCACAACCACCTTCAACATTTCTACAATCACCACGGAAACCAGAAAATGAACTTCCACTACCAATTTCAAAATTCAACCTTTCCCTTATATATTTCTCATGTTGATATTCTTTAAGCAATGTTTTCATTTGCCACTTCACATCATGGCTTGCTTTTTTAAAGGGTTCTACATCTCCTTTAACCCCAGCTAAATGCTTCTTCAATCGGGTGATTCCTCCACCTTTCAAATACTTGTTACAAAACAAGCAAATTGTATGATTCTTCATACCTGGGACTAATGCAGCATGAGCCCAAGCTAGATCATTATATCTTTTTGAAGTAGTTTGATCAGGAGTAGTTGAACTTCCTTCCATTTATTTGTAACAAAAAATGAAGATGTTAGTTTTGTAAGAAATTAATCCTTTAGTAGTTTTATCAACAAAATTAGCAGTAACGCTAAGTCATTCATAAGGCAATGATATGTACAGAACCTCCCAAACCATTACCACATAGTTTTTTAAAACTAATTTTCCTTTTACAATAATCAAGATGAATCAAGAAGATTAGGGATAATAAAATATTCCACTGTAAATTTGGATAAGATTATTAGAATTAAATTGCAATTTTTGAACTTCGAATTTTTAAGCAAAAAAGTGTTAATTAGATGATTAACTTTGAATCTAACTCTAATTATAACCCTACCTTTAATCCCCTATTAACCTTAACTCTTAACTGAAAAATAGTAAAGCAGGCAAGCAGCTACAAAGTAAAAGAACAAAAAATGTGTTGTAAGATACGTCAATATATTAAAAATATTCATTTTACTAAATAATAAAATTACGACACGACACAAGGTACTAATTCAAGCAATAAAATTACATAATAGAGGAGACAAATACGCAAAAATGATTTTACTACATTAGGATCCATAATTTTGATTAGTTTTTGAATTGTGATTTTGGAAGACTTCATCGATTCATTCCTACAACCTCCAGTTGTCAACCCAACTTATCCAACTACCCAAATGTCGAGTAAGTGAGTAACCCACTAATAAAGATCAAAACACTGAAGGCATGTGAATTTTATAGAGAAACTAGGGCTGATCTTTGAAATTTTCTTTTATAGACAGTAAACGATGGGTGAAGTAAATCACTTGCTATTATAGAAATTATGTATAATATGTAAAATACACAAGAAGGGGGGTTGAATTATGTTAAATAGTCTAAGATAGTAATCTTTAAAAAAAATTCTTAATTTTCTTGAAAGATTCAGACGATTACAAAACAATGCACTTGTTTTGTTTGAGTAATGCAATAATGGAAATAGTATCTATTCTTCTAATAACAAGAAATTAAAGAGATAAGGGTTAGAGAATATAACACCGCGATTTATATTGGTTCACCCTTAACCTTTGGGCTACGTCCAGTCCTTAGAGTTTATCTGAGATTTCATTATCTCTTGCAACTTTACAAGTATTATTTCTCACTTCTGGAGCCTCTTCAAGTCTCTTTCACAAAGTATTCTTTATCTGCTATATTAGCCTCTTCAGGCTCTAGCCTTCCCTTTCACTTGAAAAAATATTGTTTGAGTTTTCTAAACTCACATTACAGGTGATCTTGATCTCTCTTCTTCCTTCTTTTCACTCAGGATATTTTTACAGTATACTTACTTGATCATAGAATTATTTCGTGTAAGTAAAGAGTTGAGAGTCGAAAGTTAAAAGTTGAAAGTTATTTTTTCTATGACTACAAATGATATTTATAGTCTAATTCCCCAACGATCTTCTTGAGAAAACTGCTTGTAAAATCTTTAGAGATCAGTTATTAGTTGAGTCCTGTAAGCAACTCTAACTAACTAACTAACTAACTGACGTTGTAGATTATTCTTCAATTATATTGTCTTGACTTGATTTGTATACTTCATCTTATGTCTTCACTTCGCTTTGTCTTATGACTTCACTTCGTTTTATGACTTCACTTCATCTTATGACTTCACTTCGGTTTAGACATGTGACTTCGTCTGGTCTGTTTTACACTTTGTCTTAGTTAGCTCTTGAATATCATCTTGATTTAATGATTTGTGCTACTTACATTTATTTACGCACTGAATAAACTCATTAAAATAGTTCACACACTTATTTTATTATTATTATTTGACTTTCATCAAAATCAATAAAAGAAATGAAGTCTTCTTGACTTAACAATCTCCCCCTTTTTTTATGATAACAAATAATAATAATATTAGAAGATAAAAAAGATATTCAGATGGATAATGATAATATTCAAACGAATAATTTTCAGACAAATAATATATTTATTTAGACAAATAATGCAAGATATACAATGCATAGATAAGAAAAATAAATTTCTAATACTAATTCTCCTTTCCTTTCTACTATTCTCCCCTATTTGTTATTAATAAAAAAATATCATTTCAGATGCTTTAATATTTCACAGAACATATGTTGAATATCAGTGCGGATTGTCTTGAGGTCTTCTTCTATTGTCACACATAGAAGTGCTTCTTCCTCATGAAGATCACCCACTGAGTCACTTAGTTCATCAACCTTAGTATCAATTTCTTTAATATGTTTAGCTAAG
>JAOQMS010006200.1:0-17138 GCA_027563885.1 Erythroxylum longipes
TCACCTCATGAAGCCAAAACTCACACTTGCTAAACTTAGCATAAAGCTCCTTCTCTCTCAGTGTCTGCAACACTCTCTTGAGATGCTCCTCATGCCCCCACTTCACTCTTGGAATACTCCAGAATGTCATCGATAAACACTATAACAAACTGATCCATATACTCCTTGAAGACCCTATTTATAATATCCATAAATGCAACGGGAGCATTGGTCAAACCAAATGGCATGACTGGGAACTCGTAATGCCTATACCGAGTCCTAAAAGCTGTCTTACTTACATCAAACTCCTTGATTCTGTGCTGATGATAACCTGACCTGAGATCAATCTTGGAAAAGACCCTTGCTCCCTGCAGCTGGTTAAACAGATTATCAATCCGAGGCAGAGGATACTTATTCTTAATGGTCACCTTGTTGAGTCTCCAGTAATCAATACACATCCACCATGTCCTATCCTTCTTTTTGACAAATAGAACAGGCGCTCCCTAAGGTGACGAACTTGGCATTGTGTACCCTTTCTCTAACAGTTCCTCCAACTGTTCCTTAAGCTCTTTCAGTTCAGCTGGAGCCATCCTATACGGTGGTATAGAAATGGGTGCGGTTCTGGGAATCAAGTCAATGGCAAACTCGATTTCCCTCACTGGTGGCAAACCAGGTAAGTCTTCTGGAAACACATCTGGAAATTCCCTTACAATCGAAAAATCCTCTAACTTCCTTTCATTTATATCAGCATCTACAACATATGCCAAGAAAGCTTCACACCCCCTATCCATCATCCTGACAGCTAGCAAAGCAGAAATAATTCTAGGTAATGGTACTCTCCTGTCTCCTCTGAAAATCACCTTCTACCATTGCCCAGATCAAACTCCACTTCCTTAAGGACACAATCCAATTTCGCTTGATACTTTTCCATGACATCCATTCCAAGTATAACATCTAAACCTTTTAGGTCTAAAGGTAGGAGGTCCACTATCAGTCTAGCACCTTCAATGAATAGTTCACAGCCCTTATACACTTGACTGATTATCACATTCCTCCCTAAAGGAGTACTCACAATCAAAGGGTTACCCAAAGGCATCAAATCAACATCATGAAATGTCATGCTTGCAGAAAAAAATGAATGTGTGGAGCCAGAACCAATCAAAACATATACTTCAAAATTGAGTAATTGAGCCATACCCGTGACAACTTCAAGTGCGGCTATGGCTTCCTCTCTAGTCATAGCAAATACCCTTGCCTGTGCCTAAGCCTAACCCCTTGACCTTCTTAGAGGAATAGCCTTCTTTGCAGCTCCAGAACTGCCCACCTTTGTGACTGGGTTTGTTCCTACTGTCTCAGCTCTCCTTGGGGCTCGTAACTGTGACCCTTCCTGCCTTGTTACTTGGTGACAGTCCCTGATCATGTGACCCTTCTCTCCACATCAAAAACATGCTCTAAGTAACTTGAAACACTCTCACCTGTGTAGCCTCCCATAATGCTCACATCGGGGGTTCATGTTCCTGCTCTTCTCCACCCTGCTAGTACTTCCCATAGTTGAGGCTTGCACTGACACTGCCCTTGCTTGCTTGTTCTTGCTAGAAGCACTACTTCCCACCTTACTTTGTATATGGAAGCTTTTCACACTTCTCTTAGGCATTGGAGCACCCATCCCCTTCTTGGAAAACTGCTCCCTGTTCTTCCTCTTCCTACTCACTTCATTCTTTATGTTCTCTAGCTTCTTAGCTTGTAGTACAGCATCTACCAACTGCTGGTAGTCACAGAAATTGTGGATCAAGACTTTCTCCTTGATCCCCAAATAAAGACCTCCCTCGAACTTGCGACCCTTATCTTCCTCATTTGCCACAATGTTTGTTGCATATCTTGAAAGTTGTGTGAACTTCAGCTCATATTCGCTCACACTCATATCCTTCTGTGTGAGATTCAAAAACTCCCTGGCTTTCTCTTGTACATATACCCTCGAAAGGTACTTTTTCCTAAACACCTCCACAAAATCTCTCCATGTCAACACCAGAGGCATAACCAGACTGTGGGGCACTTATTTCCACCAATAGAGTGCATCCCCCTGCAGCAAACTGACTGCATAGTCTAACTTCTCCTCCAACTTCTCCTCATATGAGCACTTCATCTGAATTAGGACTCTCTTGGTCCTCTTCAACCATGCTTCAGCCTCTTCGGGATTTGTAGTCCCATTGAAGTCCACAGCTCCATACTTGCGGAGCTTTTCATATTGTCCAGTCCTCTCCACTGGAGCTTGCACCGGAAATTGAGACCCTTGGCCCATGGCATATGAGAATGCCTGAGCAAAGGCCTGAAAGAACCTTGGATCAAAAGGGTTAGCTTGACGTATAGGAGGAGTTCGTGGAGGCTCCTCATGTTGCACACTAGGTGCCTCAGGATCAGGGGCAGAATGTGTCCCCGCATCTTGTGGGATAAAAGATTCATCCGTGCTCCCTTGGTGAGAGCTAGATCGAGTTAAAGCTCCTCGAGTTATCTTTTGAGGCGGCATAATCAATCCTTGAACATAAAACCAATGAAAATCTTTAGTTCTTGCACAACAGTTTCAAGGGGTGCAAAACAGTTCAAGTCATACAGAACAATTTCAACTCATTAATACAATTCAAAACATTGGAAGTAGTTCATTTAAAACATTGCATGCACACTTCATGTCTCCACCTTCCTAATTCGTGCTTCGGATACTCCTAAACTAGATTTGGGTGTAGGACCTCAACCTAGTCTCTCTGATACCATAAGTGTTGGGACCCCACCCCTTGCGAGACACGTAGTCGACGTCCTAAGTGACATCTGGACGCGCATCCCACAAGGGTTGGAGTGCCCTCACCAGGACAATCCTCAAATTGGAACTTCATCTTGATCTCTTCTTAACATCCTATCCCATGGATTGTATTTATCATCTACGTTCTTAACTGTTTCTTGATCCTTAATAACCACCTCTGATTGGAAAACCCTTAATTAGTGAATTCTGTGATTAATTCCAACCAATTGACTGTTTATTTACACTGGCTTAACTTCTTTTTTGTATCGTTTGTGTTTGGTTTGTCTATCGTTTGAGTTTGCTTATGGTCTGTTTTCTATCGCCTGTCTTTCCTTGCGTCTGCCTCTCATTTGCGTCTGCCTTCCTTTGCGTCTGTGTGTGACATCATCGCAGACAATTCCTTTCGTCTGTGCTTTTCCTTTGTGTCTGTCTTCCTTTGCGTCTGTGTGTGGCGTCATCACAGACGATTCCTTTCATCTGTGCTTTTCCTTTGCGTCTGTCTTCCTTTGCGTCTGTGTGTGACGTCATCACAGACGATTCCTTTCGTTTGTGCTTTTCCTTTGCGTCTGTCTTCCTTTGCGTCTGTGTGTGATGTCATCACAGACGATACTCTTGAGTCTATGTTTTGCAACTTACCTTACTTAATGCAACATAAAATCTGTTCATCCATTTTCATGCATGCAATTCCGAGGATAAAATACACCAAGAACATAAACACCAAAATACTTCTCAAAGCCTCAAACTCATTTGGTCATCACATGCAACGCGAAAACTTAACAGTGGTGATAAACAAACCTAAAATATATTAATCAGCAGAAATCTTTACAAAGCTTCAATAACCTTACAAGCCACAATACATCAGTACACCTGAACTAGTAAAGCTCGAAAGGTGGCTAATACCTTAAGTTCTTAAAAATCTAACTTAAGAATACAAAAGAAAGCATGCAGACTGGAGTATTGCCTTAACTTTTGACTTACACACTTTCTTGTTCTTCACCTGAATGGGATAGAATTTGGGAGGGGGTGAGCTTATAGCTCGTGGGTAACAGGTTTATAATTAAGAACAAGCAAAAACCATTTACAAAAATTCATTGCATTAATAATTTAAAAACTGTAGTGATTTTGCCTGAAAAATCATCGCATACTCATTTCACAAAATGTTCACTTTATCAAACAATTTATAAGCAAAGTCATGTATGCAACAACTTGCTAGCACATAAGCACATCAAATTGGTTTAGGTGGATCCAAAACAAAACGTACTACACATTTCCCCTAAGGGTCCTGTGTAGCTGTGAACAGAACGTACTAGTGCAATTCTACTTAATGGTCTTTCGTACCCGTGAACTTAGGGGAGTCCATGAAGGAGCTCCATGCCACTATCGGGCAGGCGGGAGAAGCCTTTAGACAAGTGCACTTGACTTAACTTAGGGGACCACCACAAACCCACATAACACATATATTTCACATCTTGAAAACTTATGGCCTCTATGGAATTTTTCCAAAACTTGATCTCATATGCATAATAACATTTTAAAAACATTTTCATGAATCAAATCACAATTCATATGCAAACATATGGCACATTTTCAAAGCATACAAAAACACTTAAAAACATTTTAAAAAAACTTTCTTGGTTCGGAAGAAAGCTTTAATGGCTTATTACTGAATTATAAAAGTGTCACCCACCTTGAATATCCTTGCTTAGGGATGTCCTTCCTCTTGCTTATCTTGCCTCTCTTGATTTCCTTTAACAATGAAAGCAATCCCCATTCAATAAAAATTCAGATTGGAATAACCCATAAGGCACATTCACTAAAATAGATCCTTGAATACTTAAACCCATATATTTCTTAAGCTCTTTGAACCCAAAAACCTTTCAAAACTCCAAGAGATTAAAATCGACTTACCTTGAATCTTCACGAAACAAAGAGATATTTGGCTCAAAAGAAAGCTCTTCCCTTCCTCTTTCTTTTTCCCTTCTTGAGTAATCTCAAATTCTCTCTTTAAGACTAAGAAAAGTCGTGACCTAGTTCAAAGTTCTATTCTTTCTCAACTTCACCGAAACCTCTCTTCTTTCTTTCTCTCTTTTACGATTTTTCTCTCCTTCATTCCTTCATTCATGTTTTTGGTCTTCATATTTTTCAAGACAACATTTTCCTCTTCCCATTTTACCCTTAATGAGTGGGAAAAGCCCACCTTACCCTTCTTTATAAGCTTAGGCTCTTCTATACTTAAGTTACATGCCAAAAATGTCCTTAATTTATTCTTAATGCATTTATTTCACTAACTAGTAAAATAAAATGATACTCACATTGCAATGAATAAATAAACTTCCAAAAATAATTCTATCATGACCCCAAAATTATTCTAAGGCAAAAATTCAAATTCCATGCTTATTCCATAAACTATTATGTTTAATTCAACGAAAAAATTTTTGGGGGCTGACAAATTGATTTACTTTAGAACAAGCAAAGTGGTTAAGCGTAAAGGAGCTTGATAAATTCTTAACAGACCATATTTCTAAACATTATCTTTGAATACATGGAATTGAGACTTCAAATGTCTGAGTTTCGTATATTAAAACAGACAATATTATTTAATTTTTAATTTAAATCTACCTTACCACTTTTGAAGTCCTTTATTTTAAATAAATTCTCTATTAAAAAAAGTTTTTAAATGTTTTACAGATTAGGAAAATATCTTCCTTATTGCTTTCACTAGTTGTTGTCTCTTCTTCTTCACTTGATTCCTCATTCTCCCTTATTGTAGCCATTTTCTGTTCTTATTGAATCTTATTGTGTCTCATTTCATAGGTGAGTAGTGAGCTAATAAATTCCTCCATCAGTAGCATATTTTAAGTCTTTTACTTATTTGATTGCTACCACCTTGACTTCTTAGTACTTTGTAAGAGACTTAAACAATTTCCTCATCATTTCAGCATTAGTATATATCTTTTATAAGAATTTAAGAGCACAAATAATATAAAATGAGTCTATTGTATATACTAGATATGTTTTCATCATATTTAATTTGAAACATTTCATTTTGATATGTTATCATGCTTACTTTGTTGTCTTTTACTTGATTTGTTGCCCTATATCTAACTTCTACAGAATGCCAAATTTGATAAGCCACTTTACATATAGAGACTTTATTGAATATATCTCTTGATATACTATCAATCTAGGGAGGTCTGATAGTACACAACCTTACCTTTATCTAGTAGAGAGGTCATTTCAAATAACCCTTATGTAATGTGTCATGCAAATACTAAAAAATTATAAACGGATGTGTATACATATACAAAAAAAATAAAATACATCAAATAAAAATAAAAAGGTAATAAAAATAACAAAATACAAAAATACATAAATGTAAATAAACAATAAAGATATTGAATAATTATAATAACAAAAAAGGTACAGCAATACAAAATAATGTACATATAGGACATGTCAAAGCTTAACGATACATCATAAGATGAAAATACATACTAGAAAAGACCCATACAAGAGTAACTGTAACTAGATCAAAAGGTAAAATAAATATACCGAACAAAAAAGACTCTTACAGGAGTAATTCCTACCAGGATTTCAACCGTTTCATCCATTAGGAATAATTTATTTTAGTTTTCCAATACAGATAATCATTTTCATCAAAGGAAGAAACTCCAATAATATTTTGGCCATTTTGGCTAAATGAAGATGTAGATGCACCTAGATATGTTACAATGATAATTTCTAAATTTTTTAAAAAATTATAATAACATAAACTTGCTTTGATATCACTTGTTGGCCCCTAATAGCACTTAAGAGGAGAGTGAATTATTTAAGTTAATTTTAAGAAAAATTTTAAAACTTAAGACACAAGCTTAAAAGATTTCCAATTGAATGATGAAATGTAATGGTATTTTAGAAAATATCATTCACTTAATAAAGTGAGCAATGAAAAGGATAAGGAAGAGAGGTTGAGGAGGAGGAAGAAGACAATGGGGCGAAGGTGGTTGGGGAAGAACTGGAGGAGGAACCAAATAAGGAAACTACTAAAGAGGCATTAGTGTCTATCTTAAGTACGAAGGGTTCCCATTTCCTTCAAGAAAAACTACTTGTGTTAAATCGACGATTATGGGAGTTTTGTTATCCCATATTTTATTAATAGTTTGTCATTAAAAAGGGCATTACTATAGTTAATCGGTTTCAGTAACTTTAATATGTCCTTATAATTGTCTGGCAACAAGTGGCTTACTTACGAGCTACAAAACTTTTATGTGGAGAATTAGGAGGAAGCAAGCCACTAATTATAGACCCAGGATAAGGATAACGTACAGGGCATGTTGAACAATCGACGTTAAAAGCTGTATAGGTGGCAACCCATAAATTAGGAAAGATTTAATTTTACATTATTTTATTATCATATTTCCTATTTATTTTTATTTTTATTTTCATTTTCATTTTATATTCTTTTATATTTTAAACCCTTTTTCTTTATATTTTGTGAGAATGTAGTCTACTATTGGATGGATCTGAAATCAAAAAAATCATCTTATTCAAGAAAGTACTAACTTAACCCTCTCACTTA
Source organism: Erythroxylum longipes (assembly GCA_027563885.1). NCBI lineage: Eukaryota > Viridiplantae > Streptophyta > Magnoliopsida > Malpighiales > Erythroxylaceae > Erythroxylum > Erythroxylum longipes. The sequence goes on from JAOQMS010006200.1 coordinate 7,350, forward strand.
TTTTTAATTGTTTATATTGTGTACGATAATGTACAATTTTAAGTGTGGGTAAAGGGTGAATGATTAACAATGATTTCTTTAAACTTATTATAATCTTGATTATTAAATTTCATTAACTGATATTTTGGATCGGTCAAAATATACCTATCAATGCTATACTTCATTGTGGAATACTGATTTGAATTAGTATGCAAAAGCATGATATTTAGAATAAAATAGTTTCTATAATTCATAACTTTTAGTATTCATTTAAATGATAAAGTTGAATGAAATTGCATATTATTTACACGTTTAAACTCATCTTTTTCAAGCGCATTTGAGCTTAGGAGCTGAAATTTCAAAATTTTTAGACTTTTTTATTCTTTCACGTATGTTATCATACATAGTGGAATGATTCTAGAACTTGCTTTCATTATACATATTGAGATCGTATTTGTTAAATTATAAGCATTGAAGTGACAAAGGCACTAGATTCAATAATTTGTTTTAGATTATTTCTTTGATAACTACCTTACCTTAAAATTATCTTTATGAATAACCAAGTTGAGCCTTAGCCTTTTTCATAGATTTAAACCTACATGTTAACCTTTCTTTTTATTTTTCTTTGAAGTTCTTTTATTATTTTGAACCCTGAAAGTTATTTACATTATTTATTTGTTTGAAACTTGAAAATCTTAAAATTTCCATTATTTTGTTAATTGTGGTACTGAATCCTCAAAATTATGTCTTGATTGATGTTAAAAAAAATGAGCATAGAAAAAGAAAAGAAAAGTATATGGTGCTAATGGAGTTGCACTAAAAGGGTCTGTGTATTTTGTAATAAGTTTCATGTAATATTCTTTTGAGTAAATTTCCTTTAATTTTACCCTTTTCAACCATACTATACCTAAAACCTATTACAACTAGTTTTAAGACCTTTTGATTTTTGTTTCTAGTTTATATAAAAGTGGTGGAAAGGTGATAATATTGCAAGCTTATGATAAGAGTTCTACTATGTATTAATTTGGGATTTTTGATAATTTTCACCGTAAACACTTGAATGCATTGAGTGAAATCTTAGTGACAGTGTAAAGGTTTATGCTTTTGATTCAATTGCCAGTATTGATGAGAATGCTATTAATATTGATTTAAGAAGTTAATTTTAGGATAACTTTACTTTAATTGTATGTTAATTTCATTAAATATGATATGATGATTTATAGTAAGAACGGATAGGTTAAGAATAATAAGCGATAAAATGGATAGGTTAAGAATAATTAGTGACGGATGTTGTAATATTTAGAATTTTGATTATGGTTTGCTTAAGGACAACCAAAATCTTAAATGTGGGAATGTTTGATAGATACATAATTGATCATATTTATACTTCATATTTGACACATTTTTTACTTGATATTTATACTTTTATTGTGTATTTGGTACTTAATCTTCCCTAAGTGCATTTATAGGTTATAATTGCCTATTTGTACTAAAAGGAGAGGAATTTGGTTAAAATCGTGGCATAAAATGAAGATTTGAAGCAAATAGGAGATACACGGTTGTGTATGTGGCCATGCAAGTCTCTGAAAAAGTGTGAAGTAAAGATTTTAAATTTTTTTTGGATACATTCCCAGAAACACTAGAATTTGATATAAAAGGATATGAGTAGAGGCAATTCAAAAAAGAACACTTTTAGAGACAATACCAAACATGGATAACATCCAAAAGAGATGATATTGATCCGGAGAAGTCGAAAACATAAAGAAATCATTAAAACATACAATAGATTACAACATCAACCTGAAAATTGCAAGAACATTCGATAAAAGAGAAAGTAAAATTTATAATTATAAACTCTTTGTTTTCTATTCGTTTTTCTTCCATCTTGTGTTTGATTTCGTTTTCTAATATATGTAATTAAAAGCTTTTTAGTGTCTAGTTATAATGAACTCTATTTTAGATAACAATATGTTTTGATTCTTTTATTTAATGCAATGGTTTTGATTGATTTATTATGATTCAATTATGTGTTTAATATATGTTCTAACAGATCTAGAATATTAGTTCATAATTTGATTTCATACCATTAAGATTTAGAAATACTGTGCATTAATAGATCTATTATAATTGAAAGGAGTTGATTGCAAAGCTAGAGACAGGTTGACATAAATCCTCTAGAATAAGGTAAAACCTAATAGCGGAATTCACAAATTGGTAAAGAAATTCTATAAACTTTAACTTGAGTGTTTAAATTGATAAACTTAGTATTAGTTATTAGTAGACTCGATAGAGCTACTAGAATACAATAGTAATTTTCACAATCTAATAATCAAGAAAACAATTGTATAACGAAAGGTTAATTATTTAATGTTTTTAAAGGGATTTATTACCTAGACACTACGTCCTACTGTTGATTATTTTCTAACTGATTTCTTTAGTTTCTGTGTTCAATATTGTTGCCTATTTTATTTTAATTGTTAATTTTTATTTTCTTAATTAATAAATAAATTTCAATTCGTAGGCTAGATAATAGAAAAAGATAATTACTAGTAATCACTGTCTTTATGGTATTGACAAGTACTTGTTGTACTAGTTATAAGTACATCATGCATTTAAAGTAAAATTAATATTGGTACAAAAATAAACCAATCAAGTTTTTGACGCTTTCGTTGGTGATAGTGATATTAGAAACACCTGGATATTATTACTCTTGCCATTATTTTTTATTTTATTGTTGTTATATTTTATTGTATTTGTGGCTTATTCATTTAATTATATTTTAAACTTCCCTACTTTGATGATTTGTTTGTGATTTTTTTAGGGATTGAGATTTAACATCACCACTAAAATTCACAATGGAAGGATGGAATGATCAGTACTCCTATAGGAGTTATGATACGTCTTCACAATATGTAATATCACCATACTAGAAAAAATTGTTTTCTCACATATTTTCAGAAGCTCAACAGATGTCTAGGCCACGTTTTAACATTTATGGGAGTAATTATTACAATCATAAATGTCAGGCGTTGACATATATGTGGGAGCAACAATACATGTACAACCAACCATAAGGCACATTATATTAGAATATGTATAATTCAGAGTGGAGTAAACCTTATACATATAGATGGAATGACTATGCTCCAAACCATGTACAAGAAAAGAAGTGATACGATGTGTTACAGATAGACAAATGGAATACCTTACCGAGTAGGTAGCTAGCTGACTTGAAGTTAAGGAGAGGATTTCTTCACCTGAATACAATGACTATAATACCTAATACTATTTAAACACTCCTACTTCTCAAAATGAAGGAGAGATGACAATTGATTTCATATTTTTGGATACATTTCAAGAAGGTGAGGAGGTAATTATTGCTTCGAAAGATATGATGGACAAATTTATTCAAGAATCAAACGTGACGCATCGGGAAATTGGGGCTTATATATAGGATATGGTAAATCAAATCGACTAACTGACAAAGATATTATCGAACAAGCTATAAGGGAGTTTATCTAGTACTACTGGAACAGATCATAAAGAATATGGAGTGAAAATCATCCTTAGGAATGGAAACAAGCTTTTATAAGAAGAAGAAGAAGAAGAAGCCTTTATCCAAGAAGAGGAAGTAGAGATGTGGCAGGAGGTAATTGAAGAAGATGAGCTAAAAACATTTTTCTAGGAATAAGATGAAGAAGAGAGGACATAGGTGGTTGAGGAAGAACTGGTAGAGGAACCAAAAACAAAAACTATTGTTGAGGCATTGATGGCTACCTTAAATATGGAGGGATGCCACTTCCTCTAAGGAAAACTGCTAGCATAAACTGACGATTCGAAGGGATTTGTTATCCCATATTTTATTAACAATTTGACATTAAAAAGGGCATTACTATAGTTAATTAGTTTCAGTGACTTATTGCATTATGTCTTTATGATTATCTTGCAACAGGAGGCATACTTACGGGGTACAAAACCTTTACGTGGATAGTTGCGTGGAAGGAAAACACTAATCATATATGAAAGATAAGGGTAAAATTTAGGGTAAGTAAACTTATCAATGTTAAAAAAGCGCTAGATGGGAGGAAACTCATGAATTAGGATATATTTTATTTTGGCTTATTTTATTTTCATGTTTCTTAGTTATTTTGGTTTTTTAATTTTTAATTTTTATATTTTTTATCCCTTTATATTTTTTAAGGACGTAATTTACTATTGAATGGATCATAAATCAAAAAAATCGTCTTGTTAAGGAAAGTACTAATTTAACCCTCTCACTTTAAGTGTGGAGAAGGAGTGAACGCTTTATTTAAGCTTATTATAATCTTGATTATTAAATTTTATTAACTGGTATTCTGAATTGGTTGAAATCTATCTACCAATACTATATTTCATTATGGAATATTTGTTTGAATCAGTATGTAAAAGGATGATAGTTAGAATAAAATTACTTCTAGAAGTCATAATTTTTAGTATTCATTAAAACAATCAAGTTAATAAAATTGCATATTGTTTACACATATAAACCTATCTTTTCGTGAGCTTTTAAGCCTAAGAGTTGAAATTTCAAAACTTTTAATCTCTTTTTCTTCTTTCATCTATGTTATCAAGCATAGTGGAATGATTCAAGAACTTGCTTTCATTATACATATTAAGATTACATTTATTAAAAGCATTGAAGTGATAAAGGCACTTAGGTTAAACAATTTGTTCTAACCTGTTTCTTTGATAACTACCTTACCATAAAAATTTTCTTTAGGAATAACTAAGTTGAGCCTTAGACTTTTTCATACATTTAGACCTATTTATTTTCGTTTAGTTCCTTGTTTTTTGTTGTGTCTTTCATGAAAAGAGAAACATGTCATTATAAAGTATTTGGTTGAATATTATGTTAATTTATTGTTTTTAAAAATTAAAAAAACCATAACAACTTTATGGAAACATAAAAAAATGTTTTTACATGGTTTTAAAATAAGTTTTCTTTCATAAAAACAATAATCTCCTTTTTTTCACTATCTTTTGTTTTCTTTTTCATCTTGTCTTTGCCTTTACCACTTTATGCTTGCTCCTTCATCTTTGAAAAAAGGTCAACAATGGAGGTAACAAAGATTTGGTGCTTGACATTTTTTTCCATAGTCTCTTAGAAGTTCAAGGTCTAGGTAGTCGCATTATTGAGCTTTTTTAGGTTGCAAACCAATATGACTTCTTCAAATTGGGATCTTTTCTGGTAAACCCACCTGGGTATGGTCTACTACTATTGACCACCACAAATTCTTTCAGTAATGATGATGTTGTCTTGGACTCCCGCTGTCGACATAGGTGGTGGTACCAACAATGGTGCTCTTAATAAAGCAAGGTTTTGGTACAACAACTTCATCGCTGCATTTTGTGAGGTTTTATCTACCATTACCAATTCTCAGAAGGTAAAGATTTTCAAAACCTTAGTTGATTTTGAAGTTTTGTTCGAGAATTTAGGTGCTTTTATTTAGTGGTATGATTCTGAGATTAAAATTTGAAACCAATTTTGTATGTGATTTTTATTAAGGGATATATATCTTCTATTAGGAATTTTATGATTTTAACCAGGTTAGGTTAGCTCTCTAGCCATTACATATTTGTGATGACATCTTAATGTCTATCCACAATTTTTATTTGTGATTAATTTCTTACATATACATTTTGTATTTTCATTTTGTTAGATATGGTTTTCTATGGAGGTCCTTCATCCAAAAAGTTTGATCGAGTCTTTGAACTAAGCCTTCTCACTTTTGTTTCTTCTATATTATCATCAATTAGGTCTTTTTTTAGCAGGCTAGTTATCATTCTGGCTACAGTCTTACTAATAGTATCTTTAAAATTGGCTTTTGTTCTTCTTGACTAAGTATTGCTACAATAGACCTATTATTGATTAGAGACACTTGTTTTTTCAATTTTTTTGTGGTTAAGAGTGAACTTTGAACTTATGAATGAGCATGTTTGACTCCATGGTTCAATATAACTTCTGTAGCTTTTATATCAATGCACCATCTAACTTTACAATGACATCATTATCTATACATTCTCACATGTGTATTCTCATCCAAGGCCATTGCACCCATCTATTTTGTAGTTCTTTTTGTTCTTATCTTTTTTCTACCATCTGGTAGTTGTTAAATAGAATTAAGATTTGGCTATATAATGAAATTGTTAGGGAAGAAATAGTGACGAATGGACTCCAATCTTTATGTATTACAGTTTTTAACAACATTGAACACTTAAAGGTATATATAAATATTGCCATGAATTGAAGGTCCCTTAATCTATTTTTTGGCTTTTTGACTTTTTGACTCAGTGGATGTATCAACCTTGTCTTTTGTTTCCAAAACGGTATTAATCTTTGAGGAAATTATGTCATCTAATTCTTCTCATTTCAGTGGTTCGAACCTTCTTCTTGTTACGATTTTTTCTTTTATTCGTTTATGTTTTAAATAACCAGTAGTTATCTTGCTCATTATAGCTAATCTTTCTCTGACATTTCAAATTTGTTTGTAGATTTTACTTATTCATGCATCATGAAAAACAAAACGAGATTGGTTTTTTCGATTCCTACAAAAGGTCTTGTCTTTTCCAAAATCTTCATTTAGGTTGACATGATCATAATTCCATCTATAATAGCACAAATGTGTGTTCTTCCTTGTCATGTATCAACAATTACAAAGTTGAAACCTAAAGTGATGTCGATCCATGAAGGAAATGATGTGGTGAAGTATTTCATTAGCAGCAACTTTGAATTCATCCATGCCAACTCTGTTGCAGATATAATTGCAGTTGAGGCTGTCACAAAGTATGTTTCTCTTTGACTAGGAAAGTTAAAGAGAAGTATAAGAAACTGAGCTAAATCATGTTCGATGCACAACTTTGGCCTCCTCATATGTAATTTCTTATGTTATACATAATTATATTAGAAGACTTAATATAATTTTTAGTTTATAAAATTTTATTGTATACAATTAATATGCAAATTTCTTTAATTATATAAATATACATATGTTTTATTTATAACCATAATGAGAATTAATTAATTTAGAAATATAAGTTATTATTTGAAAAAATTAAAATATGAGTATAATTAAAAAGTAGAAACAAGATTAAAAACACAATTTTATTTTTAGATTTTCATTACAAACTTCAACCAAATAAAATTTTGTTTTCAATTTTTATATTAGAAATCTCAACCAAACAAGTCTTTTTTTAATTAAGAAGATAGAGACAAAAAATAGAAAACAAAAACTAAAAGCCACAATAGAAAAATAGAAATGGAACCAGATGGCCTATTAACATATTAACCTTTATCATATTTTTCTTTAAAGCCTTTTTCTTGTTTCGAACACTAAAGGTTATTTACATTATTTGTTTGTTTGAAACTTGAAAGTCTAGTCATGTCCACTATTTCATTAATTGTGGTACTAAATGCTTGAAATTATGTTTTGATTGATCTAAAAAAAAGAGCATAGAAAAAGAAAAGTATATGGCGTCAAAGGAGTTGCACTAAAAGGACCTGTGTATTTTGTTACAAGTTTCATGTAATAATCTCTATAGAAAATTTCCCTCAATTTAACACTTTTATTATCCCAACCATATCGTGGCTAAACCCTATTACAACCCATGTTAAGACCTTTTGATTTTTGTTTCTAGTTTATACATAAATGGTAGAGATGTAATAATATTGCAAGCTTATGGTAAGTGTTCTACAATGCATTAATTTAAGAGTTCTAATAATTTTCCCCCTAGACAGTTGAGTGCATTGAATGAAATCTTTATGAGGCTATAAAGTTTTATGCTTTTGATTTCAATTCAAATATTGATGTGATTACTATTAATATTGACTTAGGAAGTTAATTTAAGGATAACTTGACTTTAATTGTATGTTAATTTGATTTAATATGATATGATGATTTATAGTAAAAATGGATAGGTTAAGGTTAATGAGAAATGGATGTTATAAGATTTAAAGTTTTGATTATGGTTTGCTTGAGGATAAGCAAAAGCTTAAGCGTGGGGATGTCTGGTATATGCATAATTGACAATATTTGTAACTTATATTTGATGCACTTTTTCTTGATATTTTATACTTTTTATTGTAGATTTGGTACCTTATTTGCTCCAAGGACAATCATAGGTTAGAATTCCCTTCATAGACCAAAAGGAGAAGAATTCGAGTAAAATCATGGTATAAAATGAAGATTTAAAACAAATATGAGATACACGACAATGTATGTGGCTGTGTAAGTCTATCAAAACATGTAAACTCACAATTTTAAGTGTTTTTGGAGATGTCGTGGAAACACTAGAATTTAGTATAAAAAGACGTAAGTGGAGGCAATTTAGAAGAGCAAAATTTTGGAGACGATTCTAGACACATAGAAGGTGCAAAAGGGACGATATTGATCAAGTAAAGTGAAAAACGGGAAGAAATCATCAAAAAATGCAATAGATTATGACATCAACCTCAAACTTGCAAGAATATTTGATAGAAGATAAAAGGAAATTTTGAATTTTGAATTTTGAATTCCTTATTTGCTATTCATTTTTCTTCCAGTTTATGTTTGATTTCATTTTCTATTATGTGTAACTAAATATTTTTTAGTGTCTAGGTATGATGAATCCTATTTGAGATAACAATATGTTTTGATTCTTTTATTTAATGCAATGGTTTTGATTGATTTATTATGATTCAATTATATGTTTAATATATGTTCTAATAGATCCAAAATATCAGCTCATAATATGATTTTATAGCATAAAGATTGAGAAATCTTGTATATAAATAGATCTTCCATTATTGGAAGGAGTCGATTACAAACCTAGAAATAGGTTGACATAAATCATCTAAATTAGGGTAAAATCTAATAGTGGAATTTACAAATCAGAAAAGCAATCCTATAAATTTTAACCTAAGTAATTCCATTAATCAACTTAGGATTAGTTGTTAGTAGACTCGAAAGATAGATTAGCATACGATAGGATTTTTCACAGTCTAATAGTTAATAAAACAATCACATAATAAAAGGTTAATCATTTAATAGCTTTAGGGATATTTATTACATAGAAAATAATTCCTGATTGTTTTCTAAATGATTTCCTTCATTTTTGTGTTCAATATTGATGCCTATTTTGTTTTAATGTCAAGCTTTATTTTCTTAATTAAGAACCAAAATTTAATTTGTAGGCTAGGTAATAGGAGAAAAGTAATTACTAGTGCTCACTATTTTCATAGGATTGACCCGTACTTATCAGTACTAGCTATAACTATGTCATCCACTTGCATGAGGAATAAAAATAAACCAATCAATTGCATAAGGAAGAGTAGCTGTTTTATTAAAAAAAACTAGGAATGTGGATAACATACGTAATTCAACAGCCAAGCAACTACATCGTCTCATATTTGTAATATTATCTTTCATAACTTCTGCATTGCTGCCATTAGTAAGCCAGCAAAAGCTTAGGGGTTGTTTGTTTCTATTTTTGTTTTTGATTTTTTGTTTTTGTTTTCAAATTCAGTAAAAACATTCTGTTTGTTTGAGTTTTTGTTTTTTTTTTGTTTTGGTTTCTTTCAGCTTTCAAAAATTATGAAAACCATAAAAAGTGGTTTTTGTTTCCTATTTTTGTTTTTTTTTAATAATCTAATTTACTATCATTTAAATATATATTATTTAATTATTTAATTATTAACAAAATTATGAATAATTTAATTCAAGATTATATATTTAATAAATTAAAATTAATTATCAATAAAAATATGAATTATTTAATTTTATTTAATTTTCATAA